>PISX010000406.1:29698-290800 GCA_004024625.1 Mellivora capensis | reverse complement strand
AAATTTTGTGACCTCATGGAAATTTACCTTAAAGTGGTATACAAGTTTTATACATGTTTTTTCCTATTATATTACATGATAATATTGCCAAATGGCACAAATATCAATACAGAGAAAAAATGAGAAAAGCAAGGAAGTACCTGAAACAATGTGTTTCGGCAGGATGGGTTAGATGAACTTAATTATTTTCTAAATAGACAGCAACTTAAAGGCCAATACATTAGAGCTAAAATACTCATTAATATGAAATGCTTAAAATAACTAAGTACTTCTACAGTTGGATACTATGCAGTTGTATCACTCACGTGACTAGTATGGAAAACAAATTTGAAAGAACTGCAGATTATTATGTACAGTATGATTTCATTTGTTTAAAAAAGGATTCTCTAGAGACAGCCTTTTAAATATAAATTTATTTGTACAGGAGTAGAAAATTACTGAAAAGACAAATATTTTAACAATGATTAGTTACCTCTAGGGACCCAGAATAGATGGTACAAGCCTTTTTTACCTTTATGTATTAATTCATGCTTAGTAAATAAGAATCGTATATAACTTTTATAATGAGGTAAAACGAGGGGTGCCTGGGTGGCTCAGTCGGCTAAGCATCTGCCTTTGGCTTAGGTCATGATCTCAGGATCCTGGTACAGAGTCCCGCATCGGGCTCTCTGCTCAGCAGGGAAGCCTGTTTCTCCCTTTCCTTCTGCCTCCTCTCCCTGCTCGTGCTCTGTCACTGTTTGTCTGTCTGTCTCTTGCTCTCAAATAAATAAATAAAATCTTTTAAAAATAATTTTAAAAAATGAGATAAAACAAATTTTAAGACTGACTGATAATTGTTTCCAGGCAAAGCATTAGAGCTGAATGGGGGGGTGGGAATGGTATGATTTTTTTTCTAGGTTTGAGAAAATTTAACTGAAAAAGGACATAGCATCACTCTGTAAATAGTGGTTAGGAAAATACCACAAAATGAGGAGTTTTGGGGTGATTAGGCACTTTTTGAAACAAAGGATAAAAAAAACCCTTGATTGACAGGTTTGTCTTCTGTGACAACTACAGGCTGACACACAGAAAAACAAGCTACCTAAGAATAAAACTGAAGCAGTTACCTCTGAAAAAAAAGCTGTATAAGGAGGATTTGAAGTGTTTAAGTATCACCCTCTCATTCCAAATATTTAACGTAGCACGTAAATGCCATTTTTTTCTGAGTAGAATATTAAAACTTTCCTTAAAATTGAAAATTACCTTTCTTATAAGGTGGTTTTCAGTATCTGCCACGTATATGATATTATTCCTTATGGCTACACCCTGTGGTGAATTAAAAGTTGACTCTGAAAATATTCCATCTTTTCTTCCAGGGTTGGGTCCTAAAAGACAAGATTGCCACAAGACAATTTTTTCCACTTAAAAAGTTATCTCAAACCACCCCCCCCCCAAAATATTTTTCGTTCCTTTTTTTTTTTTTTTTTTTTGTATCTATAGGGGAAGATGGATGTTAGCTGAACCTGTTGTGGTAATCATCTTACAACATATATAAATCAAACCAAAATAAATAAATAAAATTTGTATTTAAAGCTGGGATTTTAATATAAATGGCATGATACTTTCACCTAAAAACTATTTCTCAAGATATATTTTTCTCAAGATTAAGTTTTGCCTATGACAGGGCTTACTGGATAATAGTTACTTTAGTAGCATACATCAGAAGAGAATATATTTTTTAAACTATTTTAATTATCTACTACCTGGACTAGAAAGAATTAAAAATAATTTTAATCTTTTCACATCTAGATGAGTGGTTTTTAACAATTTTGGAAGATATACTCCTTTGGCAATACACAGAAAATTATGAGCCTTTTCCTTAGAAAAATATATATGCCCATAAGATGTCACAAACAATTTCAAGGGGTTCCTAGATCCTGAGGGCCATTCAAGCATTTCTTAATAGACTATGTACCCCAGGTTAAGAAACCTGCATATTTACTATTTCACTTTGCCACAAAGTTCTGTAATATCCTATAAACACGTGGAGAGACAAAGAGTGGTTCTGGTCTAATGGCTTACTTCTCAACTTCTCTAATACATGCAGAGTTTCAAGGGTGGAGAGTACACAACATAAAAACATGTGTTATTTCTGTGACCAGACAATAGGCCATACAAAGCCTGTAAGTCAGCACTCCCAAACTATGCTTTGCAGAACTCTGCTGTCCTAGATGTTAGTAAGAGAAGTAGTATAATGTAGTGGCCAGAAACATGAACTCAAGAGCCCACGTGACTTAGTTTAAGCTCTACCTCTTCCTAGCTAAAGATCTAAGCAAGTTCTTTATATCTCAATTTCCCTTCTGTAAAATGGAGTAATAATATACCTAACTTATAGCACTGTGAAGACTAAATTAATATAGGTAAAGTGCTTAGAATAATGCCAGGCATATATATGTTTGCTATTATTACTATTATTAATAATACTATTATTGTTGTTAATGGGAGTTTCCTGTGGGAAAAAGGGAGAGTATCATGGTCCCTTTAGATTGGAAAATATTGTATGGTATAACCTCTCTTGAATATTCACAAGGTACATAAGCAAAGTAAAAGACTGAGGAGTAGAGGGACACCAACACCAACAAATGTCTCTTAAACACCTAACCAATATTTCCTAATTGTATCTGACCACAGAATTCTTAAAAATTATTGTAGATAACTTTTAATGTATCGCAAGATACCATTATTCCTAAAAACAGGTTTGGGACAGGTAGCTTACTGCTGGTTTTTCTGTTTAACAAAGGAAAATATTTATACCATTCTGAAAATTATACAATTAAAAACCTTTTAACCATTTAAAGGAACCTACCAAAACATAATTTTTAAGCAACAATTCTCATAACTGCCTGTCATCAACTCAAACACCAAGTTGCTGAAACAAAAGAAACATAAAACATACACTCTAACAAAAACAAAAAAGAAGAAATGTGAAAAATTCAAGAGCTAGGGGAACAGTATCTAGACATCCTAAGAATAGCACCAGGCTTAGGAATAAGACTAGTTTATTTGCATTGGTAATGCAGATAACCCCTACTTTATGTACTAATGCTGCATATGTTACCAAAGCAGGATTGCAAAGAGATGAATTACTTTTGACTATTATGTTACTAGACGTCAATTCAGCTTGAGTAAGCAGGATGAATAAGAATGTACTTAACAGGTTTTATTAACTATGTAGATGTCAGTATGAGCCTGTTTTAGATCTAAAACCAGGGTGATAAATTTCAATTTTAATACATTTCCTTGAGCTTTTTTTACTGTAAAATATATTATGTAGCATAATTAGAAGCAAACTTTACCTCCAATGCTGTACTGAATTTCTCCATTCTTCCAGACGACCAAAATTCTATGATGTCCAGTGTCTGCTATTACCAATCTATCAGAAACATGGTCTACTGTTACTTTGCCAGGAAATAGCAATGGTGAAGGTGGCAAAGAATCTTTATAGAGTTTTGCTTCAATTTTATTATCTCGGATCTGTCCCCTGTCTTTGTAATACTTTAAGGCCATGGAAGTATATAAAAATAGTTTATCTTTGTGTCCCTCTCCAATCAAAGAAAATAACATATTTCCACGGGGTCCAAGTATGACCAGAGTTGGCCAGCAGGAAACTTCTAGTTCTTGCCAAAGACTGGCATCTGCATCATTAACCACAGGGTGGGTGATGTTGTATCGAAGAACAGCGCTCTTAATGTTATCCAGGACTTTTTCATTTGGAAACTTAGCCGAGTGAACACCAACAATCAGAAGACCATCTAAATGGGAAAAATTATAAGTTAAACATCATGAAGCATTGAAGTTTGAATGTCACCATCCATCCACACATTAGGTTATGGGACATTAATAAACAGTCCAGAGTTTTTTGTTTTTTTTTTTTAAGGGCAGAACTAAAAAGTGTTTTCAACTGCATTTAAACATGAATAAAAAAATTAACATTTAAATCTCGTGACAATCTTGATTACATAAAAAACATACAATCAAAATAATGTGGGTATTTCAGGACTGAACCTCTCTGTGTCCTTTATCTAGACAAATTTTTTAAAAACATCTTATAAGATCTTATTTATTTATTTGACAGAGAGAGAGATCACAAGTAGCCAGAGAGGTGGGCAGAGAGAGAGGGGGGAAGCAGGCTCCCTGCTGAGCAGAGAGCCAGGTGTGGGGCTTGATCCCAGGACCCTGAGATCATGACCTGAGCCAAAGGCAGAGGCTTAACCCACTGAGCCACCCAGGCGTCCCCAAAACATTAATTTCTTACAAAGATACTAAAATATTGTCATTTTTTTCCCCTTTAAAATTCATAGTGGCTATGACTGCTTTTTGCTAGTATTTATTGTCATATTATCCTCTTAGGTTTTTCTGGCCTACCTACATGACAGATTAACAGAACGAATATAAGATGATTCTATAATATAATGTCTTTATTTAAAATTACTATTAAATGGGGGCACCTGGGTGGCTCAGTTGGTTAAGCAACTGCCTTCGGCTCAAGTCATGATTCAGGAGTCTCAAGATCAGGTCTTACATCGGGGTCCCTGCTTGGCGGGGAGTCTGCATCTTCTTCTGACCTCTCCTCTCTCATGCTCTCTCTCAAATAAATAAAATCTTTTAAAAAAATACTATTAAATGGTTCTTAAAACAAGCCTTAATTGTAGATAGCAGAACTGTGCTAAAAACTAAGAACAACATATTTTACCTAATCAACACAGTGTGTCAAGAAGATGATATAGGAAAAAAAAAAAAGTAAAAAGCATTTGACTGGAATCAGAGAAAGAACTCAATACTGACTACCAAGATAACAGAGGTAATATGTAAATTACAATTTCCCAACCCACTCATCAAAAACTATGCACATCAGCATGAAGAAAAAATAAAACCACACAAATTGGGGGGTGTCATTTCCTGATAGCCCATCCTTCCATTTGCAACTATTAACTGCCAACAAAACACATACATCACACACATCCACACAGAGCCCCCCTGTCTAAAGACCCAGAAAAGTACACAAAAGCAGGTACATTCGTAGCAGGGGGTCAAAACTTGGAGAAGCCGACCCTGAAGGGGAGTTTCCAGTTTTCTTTTCTCTTTCGTGGCTTTGCCCTCAAGATGGGCCCTAGTTTAGAAGCAATGCAGGTGGTGAAAACAATGGAAATCCCTTCCTGGCCCAAGGAGCCAGGAGACTGGAGGTGTGGAAAAAACCTCAAGGGGAGGAGAGCAGGAGACGGGGACCCCTCACATCTAAGTATGAACACTCACAAGTCTTGGCTTAACTCCTAAACTATACATGTTGAGGCAGGCCTATAAAAGTATAGCAGAGGCTTGAGCTGAAGAACCAAGAATTGAGTTGCTGAGCTGATGAAAGGAGAGCAGAGCTGATAGAAGATGAGACAGAACTTAGAGTCTGAACCAACAAAGTTGAATGCCTGTGAAAACAAGTGACAGATCCCAGCACCAAAATAAAGTGGAAGTATGAATTAGTAGACAAAGACTTTAAAGGAACAATAACTATGCTCCATGAGGTAAAGAAAAACACACTTGAAATAAATGAAAAGATAGGAAATACAGACAGAAATAGAAACTATAAGAAAGAGCTAAATGAAAATTTTAGAACTTAAAAATACTATATTTAAAATAAATTCACAGGATGCCTGGGTGGCTCAGTTGATTAAGCAGCTGCCTTCGGCCCGGGTCATGATCCCAGCATGCTGGGATGGAGTCCCACATGGGGCTCCTTGCTCAGCAGGGAGCCTGCTTCTCCCTCTGCCTCTGCCTGCCACTCTGTCTGCCTGTGCTCTCTCTCTTACAAATAAATAAAATCTTTAAAAATTTTTAAAAAAATAAAATAAATTCACTGGAGGGCCTCAATGGTAAAAAAGATGACAGAGAATAGAGTCAATAAACCTAAAAATAGCTCAATGGAAATTATCCAATATAAAGAACACAAAGAAAGTAGACTGGAAAGCAAAAATGAACAGAACTTCATGGACCTGTGGAACAGTTTAAATGATTTAATGTAAGTAGATTTGGAATCACTGAAGAAGAAAAAAAGACGGGGCAGAAAAGAAGTCTGAATAATACCAAAACTTCCAAAATTCAACTGACAATATAAATTTACAGAATTCAAGAAATTCAAGAATTCAAGAAATTCACTCTAAATAGGATAAATCAAAAGAAAATCACGTTAAGACTCTGAAAACCAAAGATTAAAAGCCAAACCCCACAAACATTTTGAAAGAAAATACACACAGAAAGGACACTGTGATTAGTGGTTGTTTAGGCACTGGGAAGAATGGTGGTGGGGAGGAGTGGGAAGAATTATACACTTAAAATATGTGCAGTTTACAGGGTGTCAAGTATACAAAAATACAGTTTTAAAAAAAATCATTAGCTCTGGAGTCATACTCCCTGTAATCAAATTCTGGCTTTACGACTTGCTGAGTTACTTTGGGCAAGTTTACTTAACCTCTCTGGGCATTAGTTTTCTTATTCATAAAATTGGGAAAATAATAGTAACTGCCTCATAGGTCAGTTCTGAGGATTAAAAGAGATCATCTGGGGTGCCTGGGTGGCTCAGTGGGTTAAGCGTCTACCTTCGGCTCAGGTCATGATCCTGGGGTCCTGGGATGGAGTCCTGCATCAGGCTCCCTGCTCGGTGGGGAGTCTGCTTCTCCCTCCCACTCCCCCTGCTTGTGTTCCTGCTCTCACTGTGTCTCTCTCTGTCAAATACATAAATAAAATCTTAAAAAAAAAAAGAAAGATAATCTGTATAAGACATTTAGCATAGTACCTCATATACTGTAAAAGCTCAACAAATGTTTACTATCATTTTCTTAAAGTTATAGGTACAAAGATAAACAATAAAAGAAAAATACATTTTCTAACTAAAGCAATTACTAAAATAAAATAGCAAGGAAAATACATCGTTTGAACAAACAACAAATAAAAGCTAATACATACAATGATTACGCATAATAATCATAAGTAAATATGAATGGGCTTCACTCATCTATTGAAAGAAAAAAATCTGGATACATTCTGTATACCAGAAATAAAACTAAAACAAAGTTAACCAAAAAAGCTAAAAATAAAGGGGTAGGCAAAGGTACACCAGGAAAAGAAAGCAATACAAGGTCATGATCCTAATATTAGACAAGGCAGATTTCAAGCACCAAAGCATTAAACGTGACAAACATTTTAATGCAAAAACCATTCACAACAAAGATAAAACAGTAACAGGATAAAACAGTAATGAATATCCATGTACCAAATAATAAAAGAAGCAATCTAATAAAGCAGAAACATGCCACTCTCAGTGTGAACCAGATCGAGCAGGCACAAAATAAGATACAGAAAGCCTAATTAACATAATCAGTGAGGTAGATCTTATTGATACATATCAAATTATACTGTGATAATATACTTTCTTCTGAAATATACACAGAGTATTGATAAATACTGATCACATAAAGAAAGCATTATGAAGAATACACTCTAACCACATATGATAAAACATAACCGCATATTAATAACAAAAAACAAACAAAAGTAGCCTCCATGCCCAGTGTGGAGCCCAATGCGGGGCTTGAACTCACAACCAACCCTGAGATCAACACTTGAGCTGAAATCAACAGACCCTCAACCTACTGAGCCACATGGACACACAAAAAAGCCTTTTGTTTAGGAGAAACACACTATTTCTGTGTATTTCTCCTTTATTCTCACATTACGACCACACTCACAACACTTTCGACACCAGAAATGTGGGGTTTTCCCCTTAGGCTACTGTCTGTAACACCGAATGGGTGTCCCATGATTCAATTCTGGTATTAACCACGGTCAGTGCAGACACCACAGGTTAAGGGTTCAATCCTATAAGACAGATGGCCCTGCCACTTTAGATGCCAATCATAATTTGGTCCCCAAATTATCCTCAACCTTCTGTTGGACTTGTCTACAAATGAGAGATTTGACTTTTCCCTTGGATTCAATTATTTGCTAGGACAGCTCACAAAACTCAAGGCAACAGTTATGTTTATCAGTTTATTGTAAAAAGATATGATAAAGGATAGGGATACACAGGACAAGTTGTGGGAGTGGGGGCGGAGCTTCCATTCTCTCACCAAGGCCTTCACTTTCCCAGCACCTTCATGTGTTTACCAACTTGGAGGCTCTCTGAACCCCATACCTCTGGAATTTTTATGGAGACTTTATCACATAAGCATTATAGATCATCAGCTCCATTTCCAACCCCTTTCTCCTCTGGAAAATGGGGTGTAGGGCTCAAAATCCCTTGCTTCTAATCTTGGCTTATGCTTTCTTTCTGGTGACCAGCTCCCATCCAGAAGCCCACCAAAGATCACCTCAGAATAAAACACACTGTTAATCTCCCAGGAAATTCCAAGGGATTCAGGAACTCTGTCAAGAACTTGGGGGTCAAAAACCAAATATTAAAACAAACGATGCCCTAGTGCTCTTATCACTTGGGAAGTCATAAGAGTTTCAGGACTTATGTGCCAGGAACCCAGGACAGAGACCAATATATATATTTTCTATTATCTCAACACCTGTCCACTTAAAAATTTTAAAACTCTGTATCAGCTCGACAGAAAGGTGAAACAGAAGTTGAAATTACAGAATTTCTAAAAAATGATAATGAACATACTATATAATTTATGATAGAAGAAAATTCATAGTCTTCAATTCAGAGCCTTAAACATTTATATCAAAAATTAAAATAGATGATTAAATACCCTGCTATAAAAATCTAGGAAAACACATAAAAGACCTCAAATAGCCAAAGCAATCTTGAAAAAGAAAAACAGGAGTGCCTGGGTGGGTCAGTTGGCTAAGCATCTGCCTTCAGCTCAGGTCAGGATCCTGGGTTCTGGGATGGAGCTCCACATCAGGCTCTCTTCTCAGCGGGGAGCCTGCTTTTCCATCTCTCTCTGCCTGCTGCTCTGCCTACTTGTGCTCTCCCTCTCTCTGTCAAATAACTAAAGAAAATCTTAAAACAAAACTGAAGGTCTCCTAATTCCAGACTTCAAGTTATACTACAAAGTGGTAGCAATTAAAACTGTATGGTACTGGCATAAAAATAGACACAATGATCAATGGAATAGAAAACCCAGAAATAAACCCATAATTACATGGTCAATTAATCTTTGACAAAGGAGGAATGAATAAACAATGGAAAAAAGACTGTCTTTTTCAAATGGTGTTGGGAAAACTGGACAGCTACATGCAAAAGAATGAAAGTGGACCAATTTTTCACCATACACAAAAATAAACTCAAAATGGATTAAAGACCTAAATATGAGACCTGAAACCATAAAAATCTTTGACAAGAACACAGGCAGTAATTTCTCTAACAACAGCCATAGCAATATTTTTCTATATATGTTTCCTGAAGCAAGAGAAGTAAAAGCAAAAATAAACTACTGGGTCAAAATAAAAATGAAATGTTTCTGCACAGCAAAGAAAACAATCAACAAAACTAAAAGGCAACCTACTGAATGGGAGAGATATTTGCAAATGACACATCCAATAAAGGGATAGTATCCAAAATATATAAAGAGCAGATACAACTCAACACCCAAGAAACAACCCAATTTAAAAATGGGCAAAAGACATGAACATTTTTCCAAAGAAGACATCCAGATGGCTAAAAGACACATGAAAAGATACTCAACATTACTCATTAGCAGCAAAATGCAAATCAGAACCACAATGAGGTATCACCTCATACCTGCCAGAATGGCTAAAATCAAAAACACAGGAAACAAACGTTGGTGAGGATGTGGAGAAAAAGGAACCCTCTTGCACTATTGGTCGGAACACAAACTGGTGCAGCCAGTATGGAGGTTCCTCAAAAAATTAAAAATAGAACTATCCAACAATCCAGTAATCACAGAAATGTGTATTTACCCCCAAAATCCAAAAACACTAACTCAAAAAGATACATGCACTCCTGTATTTATTGTAGCATTATTTATAACAGCCAAACTATGGAAGCAGCCCAAGTGTCCATCCATAAATGAACAGATAAACATGTACACACACACACACACACACACACACACACACACACAGAAATATTAGTCAGCCATAAAAAAGAACGAAATCTTAGCATTTGCAACAACATGAATAGTTAGAGAGTATAATGTTAAGTGGAATAAGTCAGTCAGAGAAAGAAAAATACCATATAATTTCACTCATATGTGGAATTTAAGAAACAAATGAGCAAAAGAAAAAAAGAGACAAACCAAGAAATAGACTCTTAACTATAGAGAACAAACTGATGGTTAACAGAGGGGAGGAAGTGGGGGGATGGATGAAATAGGAGATGGGGATTAAGAGTATACTTGTCATGATGAGCACTATGTGCTCATAGAATTGTTGAAACACTATATTGTACACCTGAAACACCTAATGTAACACTGTATCTTAACTATATTGTAATTAATATTAAAAAAAACATGTTCTTTGGGTTTTAGGAGGGTTTGTATTTTTATTCCAGGGTTACCTTTGTAATCATACTTTTTATCATTTTACAAAAGCATTAATCCCCATTTTTCATAACCTTTTATTTTCTGGTCAAAAATTTTTTTAAAATTAATTAATTAATTAGAGAGAGATTGAGAGAGAGAGAGAGAGCGCAAGCACACAGGGGGAGGAACAGGAGGAGAGACAGAGAATCTCAAGCAGACTCTGCACTGAGTGTGGAGGCTGATGCAAAGCCTGATCCCACCACCCCAAGATCCTGATTTGAGCAGAAACCAAGAGTCAGACACTGAACCGACCAAGACATCCAGGCGCCCTGGTCAATCATTTTTAAATGGCATCCTTTAATTCCCACCTAATACCTATATAATAATCAATAGTTTTCTGTTTTCCATTCTCTCCTTTTTTCCCTTTCTTTTTACTTGTATTCTATCTCTATATGATTTTACATTATTCTTCTACTCACAGGTGACAAGAGTTATATTTTGTCAATTTAGGTAAAGTGATACTGTTTTCCAGTATTCTATTCCCTGCCTAGTTCTTATCCTTTCGTGAAAGAGATACTTTATGAGTGAACCGGAAGGAGCAAAGGCAGCAGCAGTCATATTCTCTTTTGCCTGGAAGACTGGTGCAGCCACCATGTGCTACTGCATTTCACACTCTGCAGCTTATCTGCTGCCTCACCTTGCTAGCTGGCTGGTTGTGGGATAGCAGCTAAGCCCCCCAGAGCTGAACCACAGCTCCTGCCAGACCTCCTCCCTCAGCTTCTCCAACTCCTAGGTCAGATGAGTGTATAACTCCACAACAAAGGACAACAACTTACTCTGTTGGTCACCTCATGGGTGACTTAGCTTGAAAGTCTGCATGGGTCCCAGTTCATGCTTGCAGGTGGCAGCTGCTTCTGCTCTCCTTTATTTCATCTCCATCTTTCCTTTTCAACTGCCTGACCAGCTGACTTCAAGTTGAGGCACCAGACACACAAGTAACAATCATATGCAAACTAGATTAAGCAGCTCCTGCAACTATATAAGATCAAGTGCCCATAATAAATCCTTTATTATTTCTCATCATGGATATACATATGAAATCTTCAGCCATCCATCTCTCAAGTAGATTCACGAGAAAGTAGATTCACAGGTGCATCTATTCACAGGTGATTCTCAGAGTTCTTGAACATTCAAAACTAGTTTTCTATAACCCTGACTGAATCTTGAAAGAGAACTGGTTAGCTATAACATCCTTGGTTTATAGTTTCTCTATATAAGATTCTTAAAAATTTACTGTTGCTTTGCATGTTATGTATGTAAAGTCTGTCCTGTCCAATTTACATGCTTCTGAAAGTCATTTTTCTTGGAGGTCCTGAAAAAAAATTTTTTAAGATTTTTATTTATTTGACAGGAAGAGAGATCACAAGTAGGGAGAGAGGCAGGCAGAGAGAGAGGGGGAAGCAGGTTCCCTGCTGAGCAGAGACCCCGATGTGGAGTTTGATCCCAGGACCCCAACGGGATCATGACCTGAGCTGAAGGCAGAGGCTTAACCCACTGAGCCACCCAGGTGCCCCAGGTCCTTTAATTTCTTAAACATCTCTAACGTATAATAGTTTAAAATAGGATACTTCTTGGACTGTTATTCTATGTCAGTTTTCCCTGGTATCTGATAGTACCTTTCAATATGTAGATTCAAGGTTTCTTTTATTTTCAGAGCATTTTTTGGATTCTAATTTTACATTATTAGTTTTGGTCAGTTGTTTTGATTTTTGTCTTTAGTCTCCAAGCAGTCTTATGTTTGATCTCTTCTGCCTATCTTTCTATTCAATCATTTCCTCTGTTTCTACTTTTTTTTCCTAGCTAATTTTCATTCTCTAAGTTTGCTTACCTCCCGCTTTACTTCAATGCCCCTTATTCATTTTATATGAATTTATTGCCCCTTAGGCACCTTGTAATTTAGTCTTCATTTCTAACATAATTCTGATCTTTTCTTATTCTTTTTCTGAGTTCAAGCACCACTCATTTCTTACACCTTTGGGTGGAGGGGGGGGCATTTCCATTCTTAGTTTTTGAATTTCTGAATCAAGATCCTTTTTCAGTATTCCTAAATGCTGTTTGAGGATCGATTGATTTATCTATCTATAATTCAGTATGGATTGTGTTATAGTTTTTATCATCGTTTTGATCTTTTTTTTTTAAAGACTTTATTTATTTGACAGAGAGAGACACAGCAAGAGAGGGAACACAATCAGAGGGAGTGGGAGAGGCAGGCCTCCCGCTGAACGGGGAGCCCGATGTGGGGCTCGATCCCAGGACTCTGGGACCATGACCTGAGCTGAAGGCAGCCGCCAGCCAACTGAGGCACCCAGCCACCCCTTACTTACATTTTTAAGTAAGAATGTTCATCAGCATTTCAACTCTGAACCACATTTTCAGCTTTTTACAGTTTTATATGGATGTGATCTGCTTTTTAATATTCCCATCCATTTTGTGGACAGAGCTCCTCCTAGGTTGAGGGTGTGCTTTTCCAATAGTTCCCTTTTTCTATGCAGTTTCATTTTTGGATAGCATTGTTAGAAGGAAGGATTGATGTGTATTTTCTCTCTTTCTTCTTCTTTTTCTGCAAGATCCTTAACTTTTCCCTCTTACTTAAAGAAAACTTTTTAAAGTAGACTATCTTCAAGGGAAACTACACCTCTGCATCCAATTCACTCTAAGAAGCAATGCTTCTCTCAAGCTTCTGTTCTTAGTCCCACACTCCTCCTTCAAGAGCTAGTGTTATGATCCAAAACTGTGTTTAGTATTTTGCATTTAGTTTTGGAGTTTCTCTTTCTACTGGTTAAGGGGTCACTCTGTGTCTTGCCCAAGACCTGTGATCGACTCTCCTTTTTTTCATGGAGTATTTTAGCCTCTCCCATTCCTGTTCCAGCTGCTGCAGGCTTGCAGGAAGAGGACCTTGAATGGAATTCAGTTTATTTCTCAGCCTACAGGTAATTTGAAGGCCATGATATTCTGACTCTTACTATTGCTGAATGAATGATTAAGTGTGATTTTAGTTACTCTTTTTGTTTTTATATTTGAGGAAGAGGAAAAGATAAATGAGGAGATTCAAAATCAGGTGGCCTTCCTTCTCCTCCAAACCCAGAAGTAGGAGAGATAGATTCCTGTTTTTAACATCAGTTATACTGAGATACAATTTAAAGTAAATTTTGTCCCTCAATACTTTGTTATCTGATTAAATAAATATAACTAAATCCTAAAACCAGCCTCTTAACAGAGAAAAATGAGAAGTATTTCCAATAAGATAAAGACAAGGCAAAGGTGCCCACGGTCTCTACTACTACTGAATAAAGAATTGGGAGGGGGTTTTTAGCCAACAAAATTAGATAAGAGAAATCAATTATAGAAATAAGATTTGGAAAACTTCTTTGAAGATAATATAGCATGTTAGGGAAACCACAGAGAAACAATTATAAAACCAAACCAAGTAATAAAAGATTTGGGAAGCAGAATATAAAATTAACAGATAAAAATCAATAGCCTTTATATACCTATACAAGAACCAGTTAGAGTATATAATGCTAGATGAAACCCCACTTACAATAAATAGCTACAAATAAAACATTTCTAACCACATTCTAAAATGCAATTTAAAACTATGTCAAGGGGTACCTGGCTGGCTCAGTCAGAAGAGCACGCAACTCTTGATCTCAGGATAAGTTTGAGCCCCATGCTGGGTGCAGCGTTTACTTAAAAAATAAATAAAACTACACCAAGATACCATTTTCTCACCTATTAAATTAGTACAAATTAAAAAGCATGTCAATACATTTTACTGGGGCAGCAGTGGGGAAAGAAGCATCTCACCCTCTCTTAGCAGGAACGCAAATTAGTACAACTCTCCCGGTGCTGAATATGGCGATACCCAACAAAACTATATTGTACGTATTTAACTTTGACCCAGAAATCCCCCTTCTAGGAACTTACCCTTAAGATATGCCACAAGCAATATAAAAACATATTCACAAAGTTATTCACTGTTTGTAACTGTTAAATATTGAAAACAACCTAAAGGCTGATACAAAGGATAGGATAAGACTGAATTATTTATTATTATAAGTTACAACACACACACACATACACACACAATGGGGTGCTATTACTATTAAAAATAATAAGTTCTCTATATGGAGTGGCTACCAGGATACACTGATACATTAAAAAAGCAAAATGCACAACAACAGAGTAGATCACCATTAGTATTTTTTTAAGAAAGAAAACAGAATGGAAGAATGGGATGGAAAGAATAAGATAGAAACAGGCAGAAGAAATGGGTAGATGGAATTATACTTTCTACATAGTTCTGACTTTCAGGACCCGGTTTAAATTTTATATCTTTAAAAACAAAATCAACTAAAAATACAAACAAATGAATCTGACTGTACTTCAAATGAACAACATAACCTCATGGGGAGTGGGAAAGACTAGTCTAAGTTAGTTTTGAATTAGCTGAGAAGGACCAGACGCAAAGACACCCCAGTAGCAATGAGCACAGGTAGCACCCAGATCTTGATTTCTCAAAACCATTCCTGGAGTGCCTGGTGGCTCAGTGGGTTAAAGCCTCTGCCTTCATTTTTTGATGTGATTATCTGTTTTGTGTGTGCTGAGTTTGAGAAGTTCTTTATAGATCCTGGATATCAACCTTTTGTCTGTACTGTCATTTGCAAATATCTTCTCCCATTCCGTGGGTTGCCTCTTTGTTTTGTTGACTGTCTCCTTTGCTGTGCAGAAGCTTTGGATCTTGATGAAGTCCCAAAAGTTCATTTTCACTTTTGTTTCCTTTGCCTTTGGAGACATATCTTGGAAGAAGTTGCTGTGGCTGATATCGAAGAGGTTACTGCCTATGTTCTCCTCTAGGATTCTGATGGATTCCTGCCTCACATTGAGGTCCTTTATCCATTTCGAGTTTATCTTTGTGTACGGTGTAAGAGAATGGTCGAGTTTCATTCTTCTACATATAGCTGTCCAATTTTCCCAGCACCATTTATTGAAGAGACTTTTTTCCACTATATATTTTTTTCCTGCTTTGTCGAAGATTATTTGACCACAGAGTTGAGGGTCCATATCTGGGCTCTCTACTCTGTTCCACTGGTCTATGTGTCTGTTTTTATGCCAGTACCATGCTGTCTTGGTGATCACAGCTTTGTAAAGCTTGAAATCAGGTAACGTGATGCCGCCAGTTTTATTTTTGTTTTTCAACATTTCCTTAGTAATTCGGGGTCTCTTCTGATTCCATACAAATTTTAGGATTATTTGCTCCAGCTCTTTGAAAAATACCGGTGGAATTTTGATCGGAATGGCATTAAAAATATAGATTGCTCTAGGCAGTATAAACACAGAAGATATGAACAGACACTTCTCCAAAGAAGACATACAAATGGCTATCAGACACATGAAAATATGTTCATCATCACTAGCCCTCAGGGAGATTCAAATTAAAACCACATTGAAATACCACCTTACACCAGTTAGAATGGCCAAAATTAGCAAGACAGGAAACAACGTGTGTAGGAGAGGATGTGGAGAAAGGGGAACCTTCTTATACTGTTGGTGGGAATGTAAGTTGGTGCAGCCACTTTGGAGAACAGTGTGGAGATTCCTTAAGAAATTAAAAATAGGGGTGCCTGGGTGGCTCAGTGGGTTAAAGCCTCTGCCTTCCGCTCTGGTCATGATCCCAGAGTCCTGGGATCGAGTCCCACATCGGGCTCTCTGCTCAGCAGGAAACCTGCTTCCTCCTCTCTCTCCCTCTGCTTGCCTCTCTGTCTACTTGTGATCTCTGTCTGTCAAATAAAATCTAAAAAAAAAAAAAAATTAAAAAATTAAAAAAATAAACCTTTAAAAAAAAAAAGAAATTAAAAATAGAGCTTCCCTATGACCCTGCAATTGCACTACTGGGTATTTACCCCAAAGATACAGATGTAGTGAAAAGAAGGACCATCTGTACCCCAATGTTTATAGCAGCAATGGCCACGGTCGCCAAACTGTGGAAAGAACCAAGATGCCCTTCAATGGACGAATGGATAAGGAAGATGTGGTCCATATACACTATGGAGTATTATGCCTCCATCGGAAAGGATGAATATGCAACTTTTGTATCAACATGGACGGGACTGGAAGAGATTATGCTGAGTGAAATAAGTCAAGCAGAGATTGAGTCAATTATCCTATGGTTTCACTTATTTGTGGAGCATAACAAATAACACGGAGGACATGGGGAGATGGAGAGGAGAGGGGAGTTGGGGGAAATTGGAGGGGGAGATGAACCATGAGAGACTGTGGACTCTGAAAAGCAACCTGAGGGTTTTGAAGGGGTTGTGGGTGGGAGGTTGGGGAAGCCAGGTGGTAGGTATTATGGAGAGCACCCATTGCATGGAGAGCTGGGTGTGGTGCAAAAACAATGAATTCTGTTACGCTGAAAATAAATTAAAAAAAAAAAAAAAAAAAAAAGCCCCTGCCTTCAGCTCAGGCCACGATCCCAGGGTCCTGGGATCAAGCCCTACGTCAGGTTTCCTGCTCAGGGAGCCTGCTTCCCCCTCTCTCTCTGCCTGCCTCTCTGCCTACTTGTGATCTCTGTCAAATAAATAAAAATCTTTAAAAAAAAACAACAACAAACCATTCCCAGTATTCAATACTAAAAGGAATTAGAGCTCCCTGGAGAAATGGCTGATTCAGAGAAGGGGCTGGCAAAGTACAAGAGGAACCTTTAAATACTTTGTTGTGACAAGTAAGGAAGTACTCAAAGAATGGTAAGGGCATGTCAAAATGACACAGGTGACCCCCTGAAGAGGATTCCATCGTCAAACAGGGAAAATATGAACATCTAAATACTGATGGTGATGATTATAACCCAATGAATTAAGAATTCATGAGTCAAATGTCTCTATATTTTATATGTGTAACATACATACACACAATATATATATGCAGCATAACACACATTATGTCACATACACATACATATACTCCTTCTGATAAACATACCTAAGAGTTCTTCGAAGAAGTGAAGATTAAGGGGAGATGGGAATCCTGAGAAGGTGTTAACTAGGTGAAGAGCATAAGGAAGGAGATTCATGGAGAGAAAACACACATAAAACACAGTGCATGAAAGAAGAGATTAAAGAAGGTAAGTGACTAAGAGCAGAGAACGAAGGGAAGCAGGGGAAAAAATGAGGAAAAAAAAACCCAAACCTATAGATAGGATCAAATTTGTAAGTCATTTAAAGGATGTTTTAGATTGTTATCCTTAAGAGCAATGGAAGTCATATGGAGAATGAAGTGCGAAACCCAAAGATAATTTACATTAAATCCATGGCCGTCCCTTCCCAAACTGTCCTTTCTATAGTGTGTCCTTTAACTGAATGGCACCAGCATCTGTCCAATTATACAAGCCAAAAACCTACCTAGGAGATCTCTGTAATAACTAAAGAGCCCTCTCTCATCATCCATATTTAATCCGTGACCAAATGCTATTAATCTTATCCCTCTATAACTAGTTTCAAGCTATTATCAGGTCCCATCAGGAGCACAACTACCTTGTCACAGACCTCTCACATCCATTCTTGAACACTAATTAGTTACCCATCCAGGAGTGGGACTAATCTTTAAACAAACACAAATCTCATCATATCCCCCTCTTCCAGAAAATCTTTCATTGTCCTTTGTATAAAAACCAAATCGCATCTCCCCAGTATATTTACCTTCTTCCCTCCCCTCAGGGTGTTACATCAACCTGGCCCTCTTCCAGTTCAACCAGAACATCATTATTCCTCTTGCTTTGATGCCTTAATACACAATGCTCCTTTGCCCTGGAATGTTCTTCACCCTCTTTTACCCAGTAAAGCCACATTTTTCATCTAGATCTCAAGCTTAGTTTTTACTCTTAAGCTTTAAATTCCTCCAGATTAAACTCCATTATTTGTTTTCATAGCACCCTATAATTTTCCCTAGCACTAATCAGAAATTATAAAGCTATTTGTGAGTATTTGATTATAAGTCTTGCCCCTGTTAACAAGACTATAATTCCTATTAATTATTTAGGTATCATGCATGTTTTATTATTCACTAGCACAGTGCTTAGTACACAGTAGGAAACAAAACAATGACTAGATGGGACATGAACACTGAAGAAATTTATATATTTATACTATAAACCATATTATATTGTCTAAATAGACTATATTAATCTATACAGACAACTGCTAAGTAACATTGCCTCACGTTTTTTCAGTGTCAATAATCTTAAAGTATACAGATTAAAAAAAAATACTTTGCTTTTTCTGTTAATCATACACAATAAAAAAATAGAATGCAAAAGACTCTTCACTTTATGAATCTTTTGCAGCACAGGGATCAAAACTACTCCATATGGAAGGAAAGGACGGGAGAGGGAAATGGAAACCAGGGAGGGAAGTGGGAAGGAGAAGCCAAATGAAAAGAATAACTGCTTCTAAATTATTTGTAATAAAATAATAACTTCAAAAAATCATTTTAAAAGCTTCAAAGGTCTTATTTTTCAGAGATACAAATATACAGAATTGTACTAGATTATAACTGTATATAGCAATATGTATAAGATTATAGTTATATAATATATAGTAGAAAGCACAGTTTAATCACAAACACTGTAATAACTTAGGTAAATGTTAAGGACTGAAAACAGTTGAGGAGTTTTACATGCTATGAAATTGTAAATGGAGACATTCTGAGATCTAAACGACAAGGATGACACTTCACTAGGCAAGAAAAGATAAGGGTATTCTAAGCAGAGTGAACACTAAGTGTCAGGGCCTTAAAGCAAGAAGAGCCAGGACACTGACCTAAAGGCAGGTCAGGGAGGTTAGAACACCGTGAGGGAAGAGGAGTAGGGTGTGGAACAGGTTGGATTTTAGGTTTCGTACTAAAAGCAATAGAAACATGAAAAGACCAAAATCACTGAACACTAAAGCACAGAGCTGAAACAAATTTGAATTTTTTTAGAATTTTTTTTTTATAATTTCAAAAATGGACGTTGCCCTGTGTCTCTCCTGACATACCCCAGAAGTGCCACAAACGGACCAATATTTCCATCATACTTCATCTATTTAAAAACAGAATATATGGACTGCTTCAGAGAGAAAATATAGTGTACATATTAAGAATTAACATAGCATGTCTGACTGGTATTCTTTTGAAGCCCTGCTTATAAGGCTGGCCCTTGCCAGGATTTCAGGAGGGTTCCTGCCATTCCCAGAACGGTAAGAGTGGCTTGCTAAGCCTAAACTGCTGTACAAATAATATGGTTTATGCTGAACACCTGCTTGCTTTCTGGGACTCTAGAATTTTCCTGCAGAAAATTCCTCCAGAAGCTGCCTATTTTGGCCAGCCCCCAGGAAAAACCTTGGTTGCTGAGTCTCTAATGAGAGTCCCTGGTAACATCTCAAATGTGCTGTAACAACTCCTTGCTGGGGAATTAAGTTGTCTGGTATGACTCCACTAAGAGAAGAGGAAGCCTGTGTTTTGTCTCCTCTGGACTTAGCCTCATTCAGGCACCTCTTCCCTTTGCTGCTTTCACTTTGTATCCTTTAGCTGTAGCAAATTACAGCTGTGAGTCCTCCTAAAGAATTATGGAACCTGGGGATGGTATTGGGAAACCTGACACACCATCAAATTATATATGGAGTCACTGGACGGTTTAGTTTCATTATAAAATTAGAACTCATTTTTCTACTTTTTAATAAAGTATAAAACAGAAAAATAGTGTCTACTACATAGTGAGAATACCAGCATTTACCCAGTAGTAATCCTAGCATTTAGGTTAAGTCTCATTTAATTATGCATTAACATATACCTAGCAGTCACATTTTAAAATATGTCAAGTGTTCCTAATAGATGTTTTTTTATGAAATAAGAATACTTTTTCTTAAGAGCCATTGTGCTACATTTGTGTATTATATAATAACATTATCATTAATGCATCCAGCATAAAAAGGCAATAAATTTTATATATTCTCAAATACAAAGAGGAAAAGAAAACCTCAAAATGTGAGCTACCTATCAGTTCATGTAAACATGTGCTAAATCATTATGAATTAATAACAAGCTTAGGGCACAGCTACATTTAAGAATTTCCTAAAGATCAAAAGGCATTTATAATATCTCATGCTATTGTGAAAATGATACCGGTCACCGTTACAAACTTAATTTTAAAAGCTATTTTACAGAGGAAGGAGACTGGGTATTAATTTGGACCCTTTTCAGGCCGTTTTTGAAGTAATAAACACTTCCTCAGTTGGCTGAGCATTTCTGGCTTACTGATGAAATGAGCTGAATATTCCATGGAATTTAAAATAGGCTGCTGAATGTCACTTCAAAAACTATTAGCATTGCTGCAAATATGTTCAGAAACATAGCAGATAGTGAAGAGACAAGACACATTCGCTGTAAGAAAGCAAATTAATTTAGTGACAGCTTATTGAGCTTTCATATGAAAATCTCTGGGTATACCTGCTTTTGTGAATATGAATTGAACGTATATTTTGAACAATAAAAAATATTTTGAAGTTACCAGCATTTTCATTAAGTAGTATATTACTGAAGTAATGTTTCTTTGAAATTACAGTGTTGGGATCACTTCAAGTATTACTTCTCAGAAGTGTATTTGCATGTAAAAATAGTTTTTATTTTGTATCACAATGTGCTATAAAAATGATGCTCCAGTAAACAGATAAAAAGATTACAAAGACCCATTCCAGTAAATTCTTGAATTTGCTTCTGGTGTGCGGTAATCAATTAAGTTAACCACGTACAGTCTTTTGTGGGTTATCTAAGTATGGAAACAGTTAATTTGGGATTCTTAACCCAGTCTTTCATCCTCCTATTAAACCAACAAACAGGGATGCTTGCAGTGGCTCAGTCAGTTAAGCATCCGCCTTTGACTCAAATCATAATCCCAGAGTCCTGGGATTGAGCCCTGCATCACATGGCTCCCTGTTCAGCGGGGAGCCTGTTTTCCCTCTGCCTGCTGCTCCCCTGCTCAAGCGTGTGCACGCCCGCACTTGCTCTCATTCTCAATCTCTCTCTCTCTCTGGCAAATAAGGTAATAAATCTTTTTAAAAAATAAATTGGAAGGGGAGATGAACCATGAGAGACTATGGACTCTGAAAAACAATCTGAGGGTTTTGAAGGGGGGGTGGGAGGTTGGGTGAGCCTGGTGGTGGGTATTACGGAGGGCACGTATTGCATGGAGCACTGGGTGTGGTGCATAAACAATGAATTCTGTTATGCTGAAAAGAAATTTAAATAAATCAATAAATCAAAAACAACTTTCAATATCTCTATCTTCAGTGGAAGAGAAAGGCTAAGCTATTAAGAATGTTAATTCTTAATAACGAAACTTTTCACAGCTGGTCTGAACCTAAGGCACCTTCCTCTCATCTTCCCCAGAAGTCCCTACAATCCTGCCACACTGAACTACTGACCTCTCCCCAAACAGCCTACTCTTCCATGCCTCCCTACTTATCTTACCTGTTACTTCCTCAGCCAGCTTTGTCTTGCTCCCTTTTCATTTTCAGCTGTAGTCCTGCTTATTTCTCAAGTTCAAGCTTAACTGTCTGCTCCTCTGTGAAATCTTTTCCAATGCTTCTAGGTAAAGTGAATTACTCTTTTCCACAGGTTCCATGGTGCTTTTTATTCAAATCTGTTACGTATTTCCTCAGCAGCTAGCAGAGTACTCCGCATATATCACATGTTCAAAAAATACACTCACTTACATGAGCTTGACCAAAACCCACAGGGATCCCAAACTCGCAGCTATAAGGTACTTTTACTTCTTAAATCAATACAGATAAACTTTTGAAAACATGAGTTAGCTACCAGTAATACCAGAGTCCTTTATAAAGCTCACTGACTGGCAATTTTAAGATAAAATAAATTATAATTTATAAGCATCTGAGGTTTCACTTGCACTGAAGAGTTTAACCCAGCATTCCTTTTTTTAACTCACTTTTTAAAAAACTAAGTTATCTTTCAATTCTGTACTATATTCTCATTCTTACTCTAAAATCAGCGATCCTCCATCCTTTTTGTCACTCCAATTGTGGAGCTTCAACTAATTTAAGCCTAATTAAATCAAACCTTTAATTAGTTGCATTAATCTCATATGCTCTCTTTTTTTAAAAGTAAACAAGAGGAAAGATCTGAAAAAATTTCAAAGTTCTAAATCAAATACTAAGTATAATCTCTTACATCTTCAGAATTTGTAATACCATAAAAGAGGATTTCCTAGTGTGCTTTGGAAAACATTAACCTTTATAAATCATTTTTTAATAAAGCAGGGTCAAAGAAAAAGTATCTGCTATAATATTTGGCATTCCACTGTAGTTCATGTCATCTGAAATTAAAGGAAGTCTAATCACATTTCCTAATAAGAACTTTGAACCTTTATATCTTAGTGAGAAGAGTATAAGATCAGAGTCACAAGTTTTATTTTCTCATAGGACAAATTTAGGTAAGTCTAAATATACAAAATGAACTTTTAAAAATACTTGATCATAAAAAAGTAAATCATGTCCTTAACCTCAGAGGAAAAAAAATATACTAAATCCTGGTTCCTTAGGAAGGCAAACCATTATCACTAAGCTTAACTCTTCATGAGAAGGTACATGGAGTCCTTAAATCATAGATTAGAAATTACTTTTAGAATCATTGAAGTCTTGCCAAACGTTCATTTTCCTATGAGCAAATGAGTCAGCTACTCCTCCAGTGCCTATGCCAGGACAGTCTGCTAGAAACCAATTAAAGGGCAGATACCTTTATCGGAGTAAGTGTGTTCTAATGCATGAAGATCAGGCAATAGGTGAATGCAGTTTATGCAGCAGTAGGTGAAGAAATCCAGGATGACTACTTTTCCACATAGATCCTTGTAGACAGAAATAGGCTCCCCGGTGTTCAGCCATTCTAATCCTGAAATTTACACAAAACAGACTATCCGATTAAAGGAAAAGGCAGAGATAACTTATCTAAAACTTTGCATTAAAACGCAAACCATTATTACTATTTCTAAGGAAGGGCTGAGGGGGTGGGGTAAATGGTAAAGATTCTATAATGGGGCACTATGCAAATATAGTCAGAAAAAGCTACTAAATTCTTTTTTTAATTTAAATTTTTAAAAGCTACTAAATTCTTTCAGAAATAGACTAGTCTGTGTGTGAAAGAAAGCAAGATCAACACACCTAGGTAAAAAACGAGAGTAAACAGCAAATATTAAGAGGACCTAAGTACACAATCAGGTTCAAATGAGCTTTTGAGAATGAGGCTATCTTAAAAGCAAAACAGGACTAAACTCAAAAAGGAGTAAGGTGTTGGGGCACCTGGGTAGCTCAGTGAGTTAAAGCCTCTGCCTTCGGCTCAGGTCATGATCCCAGAGTCCTGGGATTGAGCCCCGAATTGAGCTCTCTGCTCGGCAGGGAACCTGCTTCCTCCTCTCTCTGCCTGCCTCTCTGCCTAATTGTGATCTGTCAAATAAATAAATAAAAAATCAAAGAAAAAAAAAAAAGGAGTAAGGTGTTAAAATATAAACATACAAAATGCCTATGCCAATTTCATAAGAACTAAAGTGCTCTGGATTTGAATGAGACCTTAAATACAAAATATTTTAAATGCAAAGTTAAGCAAAATACACTATTACAGATTTCATGGAAGCAACATTAATATTGATGAAGAACATGTTTCCTTCCCTCCAAAGAAAGATGGAATCTCATTAATCTGTGCTGTTATAAATCAGAATTTATAATTACTTGAGCATGACTTACAATTTTAACTATGGACTGTAAAGATTTTGTTAAAGATTAAAAGTACAACATCTCTACTTAACCAATTTAGAAAAACAAAGATAATGAGCTCATTATTAAGTAAATATAGCCACTAACACTATTAATTACATCTCAAAAGGTATTCAGAAATATTTTATAGAAACTGAAAGCCAAAACTGGGTGGAATTAAGAGAATAACAACAGCTAATGACTAATAACAGTAACTGGAGTTACTCAATTAAAACAAAATTCTAATAAATAAATAAATAACCTGCAAATCAAACTAGTCTTTTGCCTTCATTAGTCCAACCTAGTGAAGTTTTAGGGCAGAGTAAGCTCTTAATTATGCATTTTAATAAAGTGTTAATTATACACCAGATCAAGTAATCATATAAAACTTCAAACTTATGTATGTTTCACATCTTAATTACAAAATATTTATGAGTCAGTCTTTTAAATTTATTTTCTGTAAATACTCAAGAGTGACTTAGATTGGAGAGTAAAGAAAGTATTATTACATTTCAGTTATTGTACTTACCAGGCTTAATAATAATAAATTTTACAATAACAATTACAATGAATATAATTTTTTAAAACTTAACATCCATTGAGCTGTCCTACAAACTAAGAACTTTAGATATACTACCTCTAATCCACATTATTCACCTGAAAGTAAAATACTCGTTCTATTTTATGAGGGAGTAAAGTAAGGCTTGGAGAATCAAGTAACTTGCTCAAAATCATGCAACTAACAAATGAAATAACTAGGATTTAATCCCAAATCTGTCTGAATCCATCCATTACACCAGTTTCCCATAAGCACATCTCTTTTAAGAAATGAACAAACTGTTTCTGAGATAGTTGTTTATGACTTCTTGATTATAGCTTAAAGAAACCAAGAAAAACTTACTTAGTATTCTGAGCTCAATAACCAGATCCTTCAGAAAATTTGACTAGGTCACATACGAAGCCTGAATATTTTGTTGTATTTATGAGTCACTAAGGTCAAATTTCATTGTCATAAAATATACCCAATGTAAATATAAACAGGACTAAAAAATAAAAACACTGGCCCAAAACCTAACTGGTAGCCTGCCTGTTTATAACACTATACTATGTAACTAACTTCTTACAAAGTTTTTTTTTTTAAAACATGCACATATGTATATAATCTGTTAAAATTCTTTTGATGGGAGAAGCAGTCATGAACCCAATTCTTTCATAACTCCACAATATTTCAAATTCAGGATAGGATTAGTAATGGAAAAAAATAAGCATTTTTGAAGGTGGGAGCAAAAGGCTTGGAAAGACACATAAGACTTTATTTTCAAAGGCAAGGTTCTGGTGTATCTCCCATGAGATACCGAACCCTGCCAGAGCCAACCAATTAACTATACATGTGGTTTCAGTGTCACGCCAGGAGACATGCCAACACCAGCAAAACAATGCCAGTCTCAACCAAAGAAGGGAAAGTAGGGTTTCATTTATCATTGCAAGATGTTCTTCCCATAGAGCACTACGGGGAGTACTGTTCCCTGGTGTTCCAAACCCTCACAGAGCTGGGGTCCAAACCCTGGAGACAGGCCGTAATTGACGCAGATTTTTAAAAAATTACAAATTTCAAGACTTTGAACAGCGAAGTGTGGTACAGCTAAGACACTTGCCAGTCTGGGGTCTGCAAAATCCGGCTGTGGCAGTTATTAGTTATGAAGCCTTGAGGAAATTACTTAGCCGTCTTGTGGCTCAGTTCCCTCAACTATAAAGAGGTCTTTAAGAGGACTCAACGAGGGGCGCCTGGGTGGCTCAGTGGGTTAAAGCCTCTGCCTTCAGCTCGGGTCATGATCCCTGGATCCTGGGATCGAGCCCCGCATCGGGCTCTCTGCTCCGTGGAAAGCCTGTTTCCTCCTCCCTCTCTGCCTATTTGCGATCTGTCAAATAAATAAATAAAATCTTAAAAAAAAATGTTAAAAAAAAGAGGACTCAACGAGTTGTAGAGAGGATTAACTAAAACAGTCCCCCGATGTGTTTACAATTGCGTGTGGCACAGCAGTGATCAGTATATGTCAGCATTACGCGCAGAGGGTGACAGTGACGATGCTGGGCAACCAGACCGACAGGAGAGGGTGGCATGGACGTTTCAATCCTTGCCAACCGGGGCCACTAAACAAACATTCATGGAATGTCTACTGAGTTAACACAAGGCCCCGGCGGGGACTCGGGATACAGAGGCGAATGTGCACGTCCCCGCGCTCCAGAAAACCACCTTTTACCGCCGCTTGGGGACCCGGGGAAGCCTCAGAGCTGGCGATCCGCCCGGGCGCGGTCGCACAACCCCGCCTCGCCCCCCGCTTCAGGGGAGGGCGCCGTCCCCGAGGAAGGGGAGGTTCCGGGAGGGGTCCCCACCCCAAAGCCTGCCCCTCACCTTCCGGAAACTCGGGCACTGACAAGTCCTGCTCCCAGCCGTCCACCTTCTGCAGATACTGGTAGACCAGCTTGTCCTTCTCCTCCTGGGTGACGGCGTCGAGCAGGGCGTACTCCAGCGAGGTCTGCGCCGGGAGCAGGCCCGCGAGGCTGCAGCCCCGGGCTCCGGGGGCCGCCATGTTCTCTCCGGACAGTCCAGAGGCGGCCGCGGGGCCCGCGGGAGGGTCTCGAGTAGGGAGAGAGGAAGCGGTTACTGTCCTTTGGTTTCAAAACGGCACATTCACCTCACTCGCCACCGGCCTCCCGCTCCCCGTAAACAACACCTTTTTCTTTTGTAATCATGCATTCCAATGCTAAGATACAAACTGTCGAATTCCCGGGCCCTAATTTAGCCACCGGCCCCAACCACCCCGCCCCTTCCACCGCGTCCCGGCACAACCGAGCCTGGACATTCAGAGCGCCAGATTCAGCATGGGGAAAGTCTCTGGGTCCGCGTTCCTGGAGTTCTGAGAACCATTCCCCCCCACACTTCACTTTGGAAATTAGCAGGTTTTAGAACAAAAATAAGATAAAATAATATAAATCAGTAGGACCTAAGAGGACACAAACTTTTTCAAAATCCCGCCCTTAAACCAGGGTCAGCCGATTCGACACGGCACTGGCAAGAGGAAGTTGTTCCCGCCAAGACACCAGAGGTAAAGCGGGTGGGGATATCCTCATGGGATGGGCATTTTTAATTTTTTTTTTTAAGTTGAGAGTGACTGGCAATGGCTTTGGCTTACACACAAATACAGTATCTTGTCGCCCTGCAGTGCTGAAAGTGCGAGCACGAACTGATTGTCAGCGGAGCTGGGGGAGGGGGGCGCGGAGAGGAGCGGACGCAGCTGGAGCTACTCCCGAGGGTGTACGGGTGGCAGGTGGGCTGGAGCGAGGATCCGGGTGGGCTGGGCCTCCGACTTCAGAAGCGGAGGGCTCTTAGAGCTTTTATGGAACCGGCCGTGCTCACAGTTTATTCATTCCCTGCCCTAGAAGGGGTAAGGCCTTACTGCAAGTTGGCCTTGCAGCCTCCTGAGCTCAAGGAGAAGGCAGAGCAGGTGGGAGGCATCAGGCAGGTGACCCTTGGTTTTGAGGCTCGTGGAGAGAGGGCTGACGATATCTAGGGTAGACCACTTCTGCAGATGGAGTTCGGAGTGTGGGTGCCCTCAATGCAGGCACAGCTTCACATATTTGAATTTTGTTTGTTCATTGTGCAGTGTTTGTTTATTGCTGCTGGAGAAGACACCGGACTGACCCAGGAAGCTGAAGTGGTCAAATATCCAAGAGACAAGAAGGGCAATTACTAACCCTCCTCCCCCGAATCACACACCTCTTTGATTATGTTGTGATTATGGTTGTACTAGCAAGCTGAGATAGCCATTTAATGTTTGGAAACCCTGCTACGCAAATTGCCCAGAGACTGTGGTTTTATTTGTGAATAATTTGGACAATCGTCCAGTTGAAAGGGAACTGACAGGAGCTTTATAACAATTTTACAAAGCTCATTCTAAGGTTAAGCTCTTGGACCTATATTTCCTATTAGTGCTTAATTTTCAAAGTATTGCTGATTCTTATATTTATGAACCAAGTCCCTGGAAAGGCTAACACACTGGAATGAAATAGTGGTCGCAATGGGAAAATTCTCAGATGCTACCCCTGGGGTAGGTTCTCTTAATTTTATAGTGGTATAAATGGAATAGCTGGTTTCTCAGGTATAAGGTTTGTAGTTTGCCAATATATTCATTACCAAATATACCAATATATTCATTACCAAAGCTTTAGATTCCCATCAAGTTAGTGGGGGTTTTGTTATTTTCTTTCTCAGCAAAATATTTCCATTTAAAATTTTTATAACAAGAAATAGATTCTCTATTTACTTAAAAATCATTTTGCCATGTTAGAAGATGCTTTTTTGGAAGAAGACATCTGGGAATACAAATCTAAAAGAAAGCCAAAACCAGTACACACAAATAATTGCTCTGAAAATATTCCAAAATCTGTTGAAAAAGCAACAGATGGAAAATACCAGTCAAAACGCAACAGAAATAAAAAAAGAACTGCAGAACCTAAAGAGAAGACAAAGGACCCCGAAGTGTGCCTCGGAGAAACAGATAGTCAGAATTCCGTAGCTTCTAGTCAGAATTCTAGCTGTGGAGATGGTATTCACCAGTCCCAAGACAAGGAGACAACTCCAGGAAAGCACAGTAGGACTCGCAAAAACAAACAAGTATCTCCAAAGATACGTCCAGTTTATGACGGATACTGCCCAAACTGCCAGATGCCTTTTTCCTCATTGCTAGGTCAAACACCTCGATGGCATGTTTTTGAGTGTTTGGATTCTCCACCAGTCTCTGAAACAGGTAAGACGACAAAAAAAAGGGAGTAGTGTTTAAATAGTCTAAAAGACCTGCACTGGGCCAATGAATCAGTCGGATGAAACGAGCCAGGCAAGCAGTAAAGTGAAAGGGAGATGAGGCACTAAAGTGTAAATGACTTACCTTAGAAGGAAACAAGGAAACCCTTCTTGAGGAGGGTAAAGAGATCATCGTCAATGGTATAATTGTAAAGAATGTTGCAAACTTGAAAGCAGTTGAAATGCATTTTATTATTTCGTAGAAGTTCCTAAACATCTCAGTGATTTTTCATAAATGTTAATTGAGCACAGACTATGCTGCCTTCATTCCATTTACTTACTTGACTCTCACAATGACTGCAGAAGGTAGGTGGTATTGACGTTTTACAGATGAGCATTCTTGAAAGTTAAACTCCCCATTTGTTACCTTTTGTGAAACAGAGATTTAGAGAATTATGCATAAAGTCGAGTCTTCTAAATGTGAATTTATCATGCTATTTTACAGGAAGGAAATCTGGGAAGGAGTCTTAGATTTTTAAGATTTGAATTAAAAATATGCCAAATGATAAATGAAGTAACATTATGCTTTTATTATCTTTTGAGATACATAATGTCATGTTTAACATGTAGGTAGTCCTACTTGGGAGTATATGGAGAATGCGTTGTTAGGATGATTTGTATATTTCAAAGTTATATATACCATATGTGGATTTTTAAATCTCAAAGAATTAGAAATCAGCAAAATAAATATACTACTCAGTATGGCTTTCATGTTACTTATGATTCAGAGGACATTTTATTATTAACCTCTAGTTATTTTAAAGTACTGCGTAAAGACACAAAAGAACTTAAAAAATTTTTGGTATTAGCTTTTTTTTTAATATAAAGTGGAAGTCTCGTCAAATGCTGCTAATTTGCTTTTAAGTGGCTTGAAAATCAGAAATGGAAGTTGGAGTCTCATGGTGAGCGGCTCAGGGTGAAATGTCTTTGATGAAGCCACCTCAAAGAGATTTTTCTTTTGGTTTTTCACTGACTAAACTCCTTTGAATAGAATCTCAGATAGACTCTTGAATTCTATGCCACAACAAATACTTTTATGAAGTGGTTTTAAGTTAAGCAACGAGGTCTTCTAATTTAATGTAACGTCTTTTTTAGGAGGGAGAGTGGGTATTTTTTTGGATAAACCTGGAAATTGGGGCATCTGGCTGGCTCAGTCCGAAGAGCATGCAACCCTTGATCTCGGGGTCATGAGTTCAAGCCCCACACTGGGTGTAGAGATTGCTTAAATAAATAAAACTTAAAACAACCTGGAAAATAACATACAAGGGGTTATGCCATGATGGTTTACAGATTGTTTCTCTATTATAATGTTATGATGGGGCATACTTCCCTGATTATTATTAACGTTCATCGAATTAAATTTCAAATCTTAGAATCTAAACGATTCAGTGTATGCACAGCTATACCTAATTAAGATTGTTATTACTCATATTGTATGCGGTGTAAATATTAAATAACGGATCCTAATTGGGTACTCTTAATTGTCACAAATCCGTATTACTTGATAAGATAAAAAACTGGGGTTGAACTTTAGTTCAACTAGTGAACTAGTCTTTTTCACTCTTTATTACCGGAACAATAATGAACTAGTGAGCACCTATAAACACCTTGTGTAAGTATGGAGGGTATTTGAAGGGGCTCACGTTTGTGAGAGTTACTAAGGGGGGAAAAGGTATTAGTCTTAACAAAATTTTTTTGGGAAAAAGATCATCTGAAAAGAAATTTGAAAAAGTATTTGATTTAGAAATAATAACTAGCATGTTGCAAAACCATGCTGGATTATTATTATTTAATGCTGGATCTTTTGACTGTATAGAGATAGGCATGGTGCTAAGGCCTCAAAGTAGGACCGATGACTTTCCACTTAGGTTTTAAAGCTGTCTGTGCTTGGATCCTGCATTACTTTTTTTTTTTTTTTTTTTTTTTTTAAATTCTCAGAGTGTCCTGATGGTCTTCTATGCACCTCAACAATTCCTTCTCATTTCAAGAGATACGCTCACCTCCTGCTGGCTCAGAGCAGGGCAAGCAATAGTTCCTTCAGCAGCCCACCACCTGGGTCAGAGGATTGCTTCAGTGAGACTAATTCAGGCCTTCTCTGTGGCCTTGAGGAAAGATGGTCTCTGCATCAGAAGCCAACAGAAAGCTTAAGAAATGTTCCAACTCACCCCTCATTAGTGACACCGTGTCTAAGGAAATCTCAGTCTCCAACTGAAACCAATAAAAAGATTTCTTCGTCTTTGACAGCTATCCAAATGTCCCAACAAATCCCACAATTTCCAGAAAGTGTTAATAAGGATAAACTGGTAGGAGTCGGTTTGGCTCTTGCTGAAGAACGAGACAGCCAAAGCAACTCAGAACACATACACTCCCCACTGCCAGAAAATGACTTTAGTAGCTGTGAAATCTCTTATTCTCCACTTCAAAGTGATGAGGAAACTTACAGTATGGATGAAATGGATTCGCAGCAGGAGATACGCTTTACGGGGAGCTCTAAAGATGGCAGCGTAGAAGAAGATGACAGCAGCTCCACTTTGTTTCGAAAACTTCATGGGTCCTTCCTAAAGGACCAGCAGGAGAGCGGCCCCTACGTGGACGGCTTCTTAACTCAGGATAAATACCACGAAGTATTGTATAAATCCAACACTCTACCTGATTCATCTCAGCTTTTTTTCCAAAATAGGGATGTTCTTCCGTGCGATGACCCTGTACACACCGATAATGATTTTGCACTGTTTCCATCTGCATTAGCACAAGGGCTTACTTCTAGGTGTCAGGCCGCTAATGCAAAACTTGGTAAGCCAGAACGTCACCCATCTCAATCAAATAAACAGAAACAGGTAGTTGAAGAATCAGCTGTTTGCAATCAGGTTTCTCTTCCGTCGCTTAATAGTGAGATGCCCAAAGCTCTCGAGGGGCAGGGAGAAGGGAATCTTTCTTTCCATCCAACCCAAAGTAAAATTAGAAAATCAGCAAGTAAGAATGTCAAAGCAAAGAACAGTGCTAATTCAGCATGTGTCTGCAGAAAGGCATTAGGTGGTCGACCAGGCAGTAAAGTTACAGTTCCCAATACAGAGAATTCTTCCAGTTTACTTAATACTCCCGAGTCTCGGAAAATGTTGCCATCTGGTCCCAACTGTCCTGCAACACCACCTTCTTCCAGAGTAATGAAACAAATGGATATAGGTGTTTATTTTGGACTACCACCCAAAAGAAAAGAAGAGAAATTGCAGGAGGGAGGTGCAGTGGAAGGGATGAACTTAAATCCAGTTGTAAGTCCTAATGAAAAGAGGTCCCGGCAGCGCAAGAGGAAAGCAGAAAAATCTTTAAGTGATTTAGAATTTGATGCAAAGAATTTAAGTGAGAGTCAGGCCTCTGTAGAACTTTCTAGTGAGAGGTCACGGTGTCAAAGAAAGAGACCTAAAAAGTCAGATTCACGACAGGAAGGAGAACATCAGAAGAGGTCACATCACCTTAACAGGGCAGAATCCAGAAGAGTCAATTTAAAGAAAGACAAAGTCTTCGTAAAATCACCTTATGGCAGGCTGCAGAGAGGGAACTCGAAAATCCCAGAGTCACCTAATGCAGGACAATTAAGAGCAAGGACATGTCCATTCTATAAAAAAATACCTGGTAAGTTGAAATACCAATACTTAACGTATCTACAAAGAATCGGCTTTCAAAAATTGTGTTTATTGCCTATGTTGTGTGTGTTTGTACAGAACAATTTTTTTGTATGTATTTCCTTTGTTTTTTATACATCATTGTTGTGTAACATAGATTTTTTTTGCCTATTTAAATGTTTTTGTCCCATTCAATTCAGCAAACTTTTATTAAATATGTTTTGTGTACAAGATACTATACTAGTAGGTAGATTTCACAGATTTGACCCAGAGGAGTAAAGGTCAGCTTAATATGGAAGGAGAGAGGCTCTCTGTAAGTAATTATAATAAAAACATATATAAATTATAATTAATTAAAGTGAAGTAACAGTCTCTAAGCACTTAAGAGAAATACAAAGTGCTAAATAGCCTCAAAGAAGTAAAATTAACAGATTGTATAGGTCATAATGAATGCCGAACGTTTTTTTTATTATGTCCAGTTAGCCACTGTATAGTCCATAATTAGTTTTTGATGTAGTGTTCAGTGATTCATTAATTAAGTGTAACACCCAGTGTTACACTTATCACTCATCACAGCATGTGCCCTCAATACCCATCACCCTGTTACCTCCTCCCCTCTGAAACCCCCCAATTGTTTCTCAGGGTCCATAGTCTCTCATGTTTCATTTCTTCTCTGATTTCTCCCCCTTCAGATTTCCCTCCCTCCCCCTATGGTCTTCCATGCTATTGCTCATGTCCTGCATATGAATGAAACCATATGATAATTTTCTTTCTTTGCTTGACTTACTTCACTTAACATAATCCCCTCCAGTTCCATCCATATTGGTGCAAATGGTGGGTATTCATCATTTCTGATGGCTGCGTAATATTCCATTGTGTATATGGACCACATCTCCTTTATCCATTCAGCTGCCAAAGGGCACCTCGGTTCCTTCCAGTTTGGATGCCAAATATTTTTAATCCCTATCATAACTTAGTTTCTCATCCTTTTTTTTATTTTGTAAGTTTGCATGCCTTCATAAATGAATTTTATGAAACCAATAATTCTTATCCTGAAAAGAATATAAAATCTGCCAAAATATACCTGGTTTCAGAAAGATTGTTTAAAGTACTTTGATAGTCACAATCCATAATTTGCTCAAAAGGTTTGTGTAGGGATTATCATATTTGTACATCACAGCACCGGTTTTGTTTTTTAGTATTTACGGCGATGAATTTTCTGTATTTTAAGTGAGCCTGAGACTAGTATGCCATATGTAGGGATAAGCCTCAGTGAGTTGTGAAGGTGGGTTTATTGACTTACCTATCACAATTCACACAATTGGTTATTTCTTCCATGAACACTTTTCAGAAGAGCTCAGACATTTTTTTTTCTTTATTGCTCCTCTAGGTAGCCTGTCTTTGGCATTTATTTTCTTCTTTCCCTTCTTCCTCCCCTACCTCCTGTTCTCCACAATGAAATTCAAATGCTACAGACATGCTGTCCATCTGTTACTGTACTGTGACCCGATGGAGGGCCACGACCACTGTAATATGTATGATTATTTGGGCCTGCAATCATTTCTGTGCCAATATCAATTGCCACGATAGCATAATACAAGAAGAACGTTAGCATTTTCCTTTTGCTGTTTCGCAGAAGTAAAGGATTTTAGGTCAGTAAAAAAAATAACTCATTTGTAGCTTAATTAATTTTTTTGGTACAGTTACTCATTTAAAAAAAAAAAAAAAGCCAGTGGGTGCCTGGGTGCCTCCGTTGGTTAAGCATCAGACTCTTGGTCTCAGCTCAGGTCTTATCTCAGGGTCATGAGTTCAAGTGCTCTGTTGGGCTCTACGCTGGGCATGGAGCCTACTTAACAAAACAAACAAACAAAACTAAAAAAAAAAAAAAATTTTTTTTTAAAAACCAATCCTGGGATGTTTAGTAGAAACTTAAAAGACTAATTTTCATCTTTACTATGCCTTTTTTGCTGAATTTATGTTGCATAAGTTTTTAAGTTATGAAGCTCATTTGGAATCAAGATGTAAAGGCCTTAGGGGGTTCACTGTTTACACTCAGACTGGCCCTCTTTCACCCTGTCGGCTCTTGCTCAAGCAGCCATGTGCTCTTCTATTGCAGGGACTGGCTGTACCGTGGACGCCTTCCAGTATGGACTGGTTGAAGGGTGCACAGCCTATTTTCTCACACATTTTCATTCTGATCACTATGCTGGATTGTCTAAAAACTTCACATTTCCAATTTATTGTAGTGAGGTAAGTGTTGGCTTTCCTAATTCTAAATTTATGACATGTAGTGAATTTCTAAGCAATTTGGTTAAAAAAGAGTAACATTTGAAGATCTATCATTCTACTAGAAAAGATGTGAGAAAACAGATTCCACATTAAGATTCTAAGATGAGTTATTGTCAGTAGTTAAAAAAGATTTTTTTTAAATGCTTTAGTATATGTAAACAGTAAACAACCTTTCAGTGTAACTAAAACACCTAAGTTCCATTCAGTAAACATTTATTGATGACCAAAAAGACATTCAGGGGGAAATACCCAAGTTCAAGGAGCTCACAGCCTTTGGGGGACACAGTCACAGATACACTGCAATGGAATTGGTATTGTGACCAAAAACGGAAGAAAACACCAGCCAAGTAGAAGAAAGTGCTTTATTCTGGCCCAGGCCAAGGTTAGAGAAAGTTTCACAGTAGAAGAGATACCTTGAGTTAATTATTAAAAGGTGACTATTTTAATGCCACTACTAAGAACTTCTACTGGAATTCAGTTTAATCCTCAAGCATTCTTGAATTATTTTATTGAAATAAAATGAATTTCTTTTTATTAATGAAGCAACCGAGGCTGGGAGAAATTAAGTGATGTGCCCTAAGTCCAGAGCCAATAATGGCAGAGTCAGAATTCGAACGCAGGTCTGTCTGATTCCAGAACCAGGCAGAGGAAATAGGAGAGGACATCCCAAGTAGAGAGCAGGGTTTGCATTCAGGCATAGACACCTGAGAAATCTACCCATTGCAGGCTCTTCAGATAATTCCGAATGGCTAACCGTGAGATAGAGAACAACAGAAGATAAACCCCCAGAAATGAGCAGGGGCCAGGTCATAAAGGGTTTTGTATATCATCTGGGGATGAGGGACTTTTCACAGGTGAGGGAGAGTCAGTGAACTGTGTGTAAGCAGAGTGGTGACATAGTCATGGTAGGAAGTTCTTCTTGGCATTCTGGAAGGTTTCCATGAATGTAAGTAAGCGGGAGAACAGAGAGACTAAGATACTTGGTTCTAAACTAGATCTGAAGTAAAAGACTTATCTAGTGTCCTGCTGTATCAGCAATAAGCACATTCTGTTTTGCAGATAACTGGAAATTTGTTGAAGAGCAAACTTCACATACAAAAACAATACATCCATCCATTGCCGATGGACACGGACTGTATAGTAAATGGTATAAAAGTTGTTTTGCTTGATGCCAATCAGTAAGTATTAAAGTTACCTTCAGACTAGCCTAGTTTTAAAAACTATTTAAAATAAAATAAAAATATATTAGTTTAGCTATTAAAGAACTTTCTTGTATTGGAACTAATATGGTTGGTATTTTAAAAACTGAGTAAAACATATTTCTCCTTCTGAAAAAAAAATGTATGCAATTACAGAATCAGAGATTAAATGTACTGAGAGATCCTTTAAATGTTACCTAATTCATTTTTAATGCATTTTAAATTACTATCCTTGACATATGAGACCATCTTATTTTTTAAAAAAATATTTTAACATGATGTTAGAATGCTGCTGTTTTGAAGAGCTAACCTTTGCCATTTTCTTTCTTTTTTTAATTCTTTTGCCATTTTCTTTAATACCGCTTTTATAGGTTTACAGCTTGCACTCCATTCAGATACCAAAGGATTTTTTTTCCCCTTTTAAGAAATCCTTCAGGCTTTTAATACTAAAGACTTGGAAGATTTTTTTTCTTGGAAGTAGTTTCCCTTTTTCCCTCATTTTTTCTTTTTAGTGTAAAGCACTGTCGGTATCCTGTTACCAAAATGCAACTGTCAACTGCACTTCTGCCTTGTTTTCATAGGATTTTAGCCATCACAGATGCTTTAAGAATTAAAATTAAGACTAGGTCTCCAAAAATTCAGACCCATGCTCTGTCTTCAGGTTGCTTTTAACTTTTTGTCTGCTAACTTTGCTGCTGTTGTTTTTGTTTTTGTTTTTCCTTTTTTTTTTAAAGAGGGAGTTGGGGGGCAGCAGGAGAGGGAGAGAGAGAATCCAAGGCAAACTCCCCGCTGAGCACAGAGCCTGATGCAGGGCTCCACACAGGGCTCAGTCTCACCACCCGCAGATCATGACCTGAGCCTAAACCAAGACTCTGATGCTCAACCAGCTGAGCCACCCAGGCACCGCTGTTGGTGCTTCTTTTTAATCGATGATTATAATAGCCCAAGTTCTGATATTTTTAGTCAACTTTATTAGGTACAATTCACATAAATAAAATAGACCTATTTTAAGTGTTTGCTGAATTTTGACAAAAATGCACACCCATGTAATACCCACTATAGAAAAATATAGGAAATTTCCCCCACCCCAGAGGGTTTCCTTGTGCTCCTTCCCAGTCAATCCCCAAGCCCAACTCTAGCTCAGGGGACCATTGATCTACATCGTATCACTATGTCTTAAATTTGGCTTTCCTAGGGATTCAGTGAAATGAAATCCCACGGTATCTACTCTTCAGCCTCCAGTGTCTGTCACTCATCATGGTTTTGAGATTCATCCATGCCGATGTGTGTATCAGTAGTTTATTTCTTTTTATTGCTGAGTAGTATCTACTGTAAAGGCACACTAAGATGTCTTTATTCACCCCTTGATGGACGGCTGATTTATGTGAATTGACCTCGTATCCCGAGACCTTGCTAAACTTGCACATTAGTCATAGTAGGTTTTTTATAGATTTCTGAAAATTTTCTGCATGTTCTATCATGTCATCTACAAATATAGAGTTTTGTTTTACTTCTTATTTTCCATTCAGAGTGCTTTTTTACCCCCGCTTGTCTGTGATCCTGGATCAGACCTCCAGTAAAACGTTGAATGGGAGTGGGGAGAGCAGATACTGCCTTGTTCCTGACCCTACGAGGAAAGCTTTCAGTCTTTCTCCCTTTTAGCTTGATGTCAGCAATACGGTTTTCGTGGATGTCTTTTCTCAGGTTGAGGAAGATTCCCTCCATTCCTAGTCTACTGAGAGTTTTGTAATCATGAATGGGTGTTGACTTTTGTCAAATGCTTCTTTAGCATCTACTGAGGTGATCACATGATTTTTCTCCTCTATAATGTTAACAGGGTAAACGATAATGAGAGACTTTTTTGAATTTTAAACCAGTCTTGCTTCGTTGGGTTAAACTCCACTTAGCCTTTAAAAACATATATATTTTTAGGGCACCTGGGTGGCTCAGTTGGTTAAGCGACTGCCTTCGGCTCAGGTCATGATCCTGGAGTCCTGGGATCGAGTCCCGCATCAGGCTCTCTGCTCGGCAGAGGGTCTGCTTCTCCCCTTACTTCTCTCCTCTCATGCTCTCTCTCTCTCTCAAATAAATAAATAAAATCATTTTAAAAAATTAAAAATAAATAAATAAATAAATATATATTCTTAAATATATATATTGCTTTAAAAATAAATATATTGGTGGATTTGATATGCTAAATATTTTGTTAAAGACTTCTTTGTCTGTTTTCATAATAGATATTGGCCTGTAGTTGTTTTAATAATACTTTTGTCCAGTTTTGATATTAGGATAATACTGGCCTCACAAACTATTCCCTCCTACTCCATTCTGAAAGTTGTTGTATAGTATTGGGGCTATTTCTTCCCTAGGTGTTTGATAGAATTCCCTAGTAAAGTGATTGCGGTCTGAAGTTTTGGGGAGGGAGGTAAGGGGAAGTTTTTAGTTGCAAAAGTAATTATTTCCTTTCAAAGTGAAGTTTCAAACTGAAAGTTCTATGTGTTTTGGCAGTAATTTCCAAGCCTCAGTGTGTCAGGGGTCCCCAAGACCACGATGAGGCTCAGTGGTTCACTAGAAGGACCCACTGGACTCAGAAGGGCTGTTGTACTTACGGTTATAGGGACAGGATACAGATTAAAATCAGCCAAGGAAAAAGGCAAATGGGGGCAAAGTGCAGGAGAAAGCAGGCACGAGTTTCCAGATATCCTGTGTCCGACGGAGTAGCACGGATGCGCTGGTTCTCCCAGCAGCGGCATTCATCACACGTGCCACGCGTGGCCAAGCAGGGAGGCTCCTCTGAGCCTTGAGTCCAGCCGGGGCTTTCACGGAAGGTCAGTCATGCACACGTGAAATGCCGGTGTGACTTGCCTCAGCTCCTCAGACTCCAGTCCCCTGGAGCAAAACAGACAGTTGATGCCAACAATGTTATCTATGGTGACTGGTTAAACTAGCGACACACAGGCCCCTGCCTTAGGCATACAAAGCACTCTTATCAGGCAGAATATTCCACGAGTTCTACTCCTCTCTCAACGGCCAGCCAAGGACTAGCCCTAAAGGCAGGCTTAGGTGGGGAAGTGTGGAGTTGGAACAAAGGAGCCGAATTAGTCCTTTGCCACACAGCACTTTTTTTTCCTCTTACGATTGGGATGTAGACTTCGTAAAATGCTGCATTTCCTGTGTAGTACCGTGCTCTGTCCTGTGTAGTACCTTGCTGAGCGGGAGAAGCCCTCTTCCCTCAGCTGCCTGGTGTGTGTTAAGACTATTCCTTTGAAATGTTTGTGTTCAGCTGTCCAGGTGCTGTCATGATCCTGTTTCATCTTCCTAATGGTAAGGTCCTCTTACACACGGGCGACTTCCGAGCAGATCCCACCATGGAACGTTCTCGTCTTGCAGGCCAGAAAATCCACACGCTTTACTTAGATACAACGTAAGAGAAGCTTTGTTTGTGTTTTCCCACTGACAATATTTGCCCTGCTTTTTATGAACAATGTGCGTGGTTGCTTAGGTAATCAAAACAATGGCTTATTGTAAAAAAAAAAAAAAAAAAGACAACTTATTGTCAATTACCATTTTAAGATCATTTATCAGAGAACTGCTTTTGAAAAAATACGTAGTGGCTTAAGAACAAATTTGGGATGACACATCTTAACTAACTACAACTCAATTTTTTCTTTTCTGTGATTTCCTTTGGTTTATGTGAGAATCCTGTTACTGAAACAAGGAAGAAAAATTGGGGGGTAAACTTTAGGAAAACACCCTTTTAGGTTATCTTTTCAAAGTTCCTATGTAACTATTAAGTATAATTGTGAAGAAGAAACAGAGGCCAAAATGTGATTCTGTTTCTGAATATTCAAAATTACTTTGTTCCTTCTCCAAAAGGTAATTTATAAGTGACAACTTTGAATTTCTAAATGTTATAAACATAATGGCACCAGCCATTTTTTATTACATATTAAAATACCTCATCAATTTGTTAGAAATGAATTATGTCAACTATTTCAACCTGTTTTGAGAAGTGAATTTGGATGGCATACTTTAGTAAAAAAGATGGTCTTCCCACATCCAGTTTTCTAACACTGTAGCTAATTTTTCCATTCTTTTATTTATATGTACTCTAAATAAATTAAGAAAATAATAAGTAACTTCCCCCCCCTTTTTTGCCTGGTGTTCTCTACATAGAATTCTGAATTTCTTTGTGGGTTTTTCACAGAAAGAAGATAAATGTTTTCTCTTCTTATGGCTGACTAGCAAAAACAATATTTTTTTTCTTTGATGTTTGTACTTTATGACTTCTTTTTTTAGTGAAAAAAAAAAAAGCTTAATTTTCATCCCAAATAGAGATAGTTATCTAGTAGTCTTAGGGTTAATTTTTCATTGGGTGTTATTGTATTGAGGTAGACTGGATCTGTTGTATTGTTGTAATACTACATATATTTCTCTATCTCCTCAGAAGAGCAGATATCCATGAGAATATTAGCTGTTTGATTTAAAACTGCTTCATTAAATTCACGTTTCATTTTATTATTTTAAGAATTTTTTAAACTAAATCAGAATTCTTTAGTTCAAAGATAAACCCTGTCACTTGTATTTTCTTCAATAGTGATTAGAGTTAAAACAAAAAGATGCCGAGGTATACAATTCATAGCTAAACTAGCCAGCTAGAAACGTTCTTGAAGAAAAAGAGGCGATTTCCTTATATGAGGGCAATAAAAGAAACACGCTGTAAAAGCCGTATTGGAAATGTAGAATTCCATCATAAATTATCCATAGCTCGTAACAAATATTTTAACCACAGGCAGTGGAATGACCGTGGCGGGGTTAATATATTACAGTACCGTTACAAGTAAGTCTGCTAGAGCTTGGTTTCTGAAATAGCATCTGCCTTAATACTGTGGCTTTCCTGTTGTTCATTTAATAAGTACCATATTTCCATCTACAGATACTGCAGCCCAGAATACTCCTTTCCATCTCAGCAAGAGGTTATCCAGTTTGCCATCAACACTGCCTTTGAGGCAGTAACTCTAAACCCACGTGTTCTCATCGTCTGTGGCACTTACTCTATTGGAAAAGAGAAAGTCTTCCTAGGTGGGTGGTGGTTGTCTCTAATTTACATTAATATATTATAAAGATCAGATTCTCTTTTGCATAAAAGCCCTTTCAGTCTGGGTGCTTGCACTTGATCCTTATTTCCTGAAATGGTGCAGTATTACCTTTTGAAGAAAAATTTGATAGAGTTGGATTCATTTAAACTTTGAAAGGCTTACCTTAATGGAAACCCTCGATAAGTGTGTTTCTGGTAGCCTTTACCTCTGCAGAATGTTTACAGAGCAAATGTCCACACTACACTAGTATTTTAGGGAACTTTGAAAAATGACAAGTGCAGAGTCACATTGCTGCCTTCTTTGAGGATAACCGTCAATGAATTATTTTAGAGAACAGTTTTAATTTTTGTACATAAGAGATTTTGGATATGCAATTGTAGTTTGTCTAGATGGCTTTATACTATTTCACAAAATACTTTCTATGTCTCCCTAATTATGGTCACGTCATGTCAAACATTAAGATATGAAATGATAAAGCCAGGGTTTTAACTCCTTCAACTTTGCTGCTTTCCCTCTACCCCTTTCTGTATATCTTTTGCAGTTTTTAAATACTAGGTCTTTAAAAAGAAATTCTGCGCATTTCTCGTAATTTACTTCCTACAGTTAACCAACAAAAGTATTTAGCCTTTTTGAAATATAGCAAAAAGCGTGAATGTTTTGAATTTTTGTTGTTGTTGTTGGTAAATTCTTATTTTAAATTTTGATTAAGTTGTAACTTAATTATTTTTTTCATAAGCTGCAGTTTTACCATTTTTAACCTTTTCCTTTGCCTGTAGCCATTGCTGATGTTTTAGGTTCAAAAGTGGGCATGTCCCAAGAAAAATATAAAACCTTGCAGTGCCTCAACATACCAGAACTTAATTCCTTCATCACTACAGACATGTGTAGTTCACTGGTTCACCTTCTCCCAATGATGCAAATTAACTTTAAGGTAAGCATCCACGAGACACACATTTTTAGGATGGACTACTAGAAAAGGTAATATAATGATTATAATCTGGAATGCCATCATAGATGCATTTAACGCAGAGGAGTTCAATTATAGTGGAGTCATAGTAAACCTCGTGGTAGAAGATCTTTTAAGTGGAAATTAAAATGTTTTCATTTGTTGTGTGTGTGCAGCTGTGTGGAGTAATTCATGGGCCCATAGGAACTAAAGAATTATTGTAAAAGAAACAAAAGTAGAAAACTGTGCAACTATCTGCTCATCCAAATCTTCTGTGTTTAAGATTGTGTTCCATTTCTTTCCATTGAGTGCAAAAATGAACAGAGAACTTTTCTTCAGGTCTTTTCTGTGTTAATATTAATCCCCGATAACACTGATATATGTCGGATATTGACTTGTGAGGATGAAGTGAAACAGTGGAAGTGTATCCTAAGAGCAAGTGCTGGTGTCGGTTCTGAGGAGTAGATTAAGATACAGAGGGGTTGGGGACAGACTGGCTGGCTCAGTCGGTAGAGCATGTGACTCTTGATCTCAGGGTCGTGGGTTCAAGCTCCACGCTGGGCACAGAGCCTACTTAAAAACAAATAAATAAGAAAAAGATATCTGTTACGACCTCACTGTGATTTGGGGGACTTCTCTGTCAGATTTATTCATATACTAAGATTCTTGACATTTACTAACATTTGGATACCTAGCAATGGAATACATCAGACCTGTGTATCAGAAGCAAATCAGAACATAATGTACACCAAAGAATGTATTTTCACTTTTGCTGTAATTTCATGAACTAACTTTTATGGAACTTTTTGAAATAGCTTAGGATGTCCATTCCTGTATCTGTCTTATAAATAATAACACTTAAACTGTATTAATAAAATGAACATTTTAGCTCTATCTCTGGAATTGCAAGGAAATTGTAACTGATAGAAATCCTTAAACTGTATTAATAAAATGAACATTTTAGCTCTATCTCTGGAATTGCAAGGAAATTGTAACTGATAGAAATCCTTTCTTCATGAGATTAAGGTGAAATTTTTATGGCCTATCCAGAGTATACACTTCATAAAAATTTCAGGGATAAACAAGGCAGTGTTTTGTTCCTTTAAAGCCATCTTTGGAAACATATTTTAAATTTGGGAGGCTGCTAATTTGTATGGCGGCTAATGAAGAGTTAATTGTAAATGAACATTGATATCTTGAGGAGATAACAGTATTTTTAATGATTTTATCTTAATAGTTTTATTTCCTACTCCGTTTGTTCCATTTGAACAAATGATCCATTTAGGAAGATAACAGGGGTTGACAAGTCAGAGTTTTATAGAAACAAAGGGACCAGAACTTTTCATGAAAGAGTTTTTAAAGGTTCCCAGTGCTGCAGGGAGGTCATATAAGGAAAGAATGACAATTTGGGGATTAGAACATCTTTGGTGACCTGCACAAAGAATGTTTCAGTGAAGTGATATTGGAAGGAGCCAGATGGCAGAAGGCTAAGGAGTGAATGAGAAGGTATAAATAGCCTAAAAACATGAAAAAAGAAAAACAGCATTATTGAGCCTGGGTGGCTCAGTTGGTTAAGTGTCGGCCTTTGGCTCAGGTCATGATCCCAGGGTCCTGGGATTGAGTCCCACATCAGGCTCCCTGCTCAGCGAGGAGTCTGCTTCTCCCTCTCCCTCTGCCCTTCCTACCCTCTTGTGCTCTTTCTCAAATAAATAAATAAAATCTTTAAAAAGAAAGAAAGAAAGGAAGAAAGAAAGGAAGCTAGCTAGCTGATGGTCACATGAGACTGTATCTTTGTTAGTACTTAAAGGCAATTTTTTGCCACCAAAAATAGTTTTGTTGCATCAGAGCTAATGACATTTTGTGAAAATGTCAATGGATACGATTTTCAGTGTTCCCAAGGCAGGCTTGAAAGTGCTAGGAACCCCATAAAACCATTCATGCTACCGAGTTTGACATCCCGAATCCATTTATGTGATACGGATTGACTACCACCTCTGATTTAAACCCAGCCAACCGAATGTGGTAAAACATTATAGTAATAAGCAATAATGTAATAGATGATCATTTACCCGTGAGAAACAATTCTAGGGGCATATACCAAAATCATTTTTGTCACAAATAGGTTACCAATAAACAGACAAGTTATGGATCAGAGACTTTATGTTGACTAGATCATTCTTTTTTTTTTTTTTTAAGATTTTATTTATTTGAGAGAAAGGGAGCATGGCGGGAGTGGGGGGCGCAGAAGGATAGGGACAATCAGACTGCCCGCTGAGCAGGGTTGCTGCACCACGGATCCCAGGACCCTGGGATCATGACCTGAGCCGAAGGCAGACACTTAATCAACTGAGCCACCCAGGCACCCCTTGACTAGTTCATTCTTAATAAAATTAATAAAATGGCAGTAGTTCCCAGATTGTGGTTTATGAATGACTGGTGGCTGCTGGCAGTCTTTTCTGTATGTTTGGGTTGGATGAGAATATCTCTTTCTGTTTGTGGCATAGGTTAATGATGTTTTTGTGGTGACTCTAATTTGTTTTATGAAAAGCATAAATTCTCACTTAATTGTACTGAATGATTTTGTGGAGCAAATAGGAATGGATGTGTTTCATGACCTGTATTGAAAAGTGGACTCTCACTTCATGATATTAAATGTGTAATTGCTCTAAACCTCAGTTTTGTATTATTTCCTTTTCCTTTTAGTTAGATCCTAGACTAAGCGAGACAAAACTCCGAAAATTTGTAGAGCCAGATTATAATGAAAGCTTAGTTATTGATCCATAACTTAAACTTTTTTGTGGGGAGGCAGTAGTTGGTAAGAAATATGACTGTTTAAATGGTAGGTATGGGGCTCACTTGGTTAAGCAGCTGTCTTTGGCTTAGTTCATGATCTCAGAGTCCTGGGATCGAGCCCCATGTCAGGATCCCTGCTCAGTGGGGAACCTGCTTCGCCCTCTCACTCTCACTCTGCCTGCCATTCCCCCTACTTGTGCTCTCTCTCTCTCTCACTCTCTCGCTCTCTCTGTCAAATAAATAAATAAAATCTTTAAAAATAAATAAATGGTAGGTATTTAAATTAATAAGAGATCATTGATTGATGCAGAGGAGAAATCAGAAGATTATTTAATTCACCAATGAAATATAAATATCTGGTAAACACAATCAAATGTTTAGCCTATAACTAGTGATCAAACATAAAACTAACAAAACAAGGATATGTTTGGCTCCTACCAAATTGGCATACTTTTTAAAAAAGTAACATTCCTGTGCTGTGACTTAGAGAACTTAGCACTCTTGTCCCCTTGGATAGAATTAGAAGTTAGGGGTAAATCCTTTCACTCAACAATCCCATTTCTAGGAATTTCTACTCAAAATGAGTCCTTTATGAAAAGGTCAATCTGCAAGGCTTCTAGTTGCTAATGGTATAATAGATGATGAGAATTAGAAAAAGTTAGGAAAGGAGACATAGTTTCCAGTAAAAAAAAAAAAAAAAGACCCAGGAAGTGGGTTTTATTAATCTAGGCTCTAAGCTTCCAGAAGGTTGAAGGGCTATGTCTCGTATCCACCACTCTGACACCCACAACATGGCCTGATCCTGGAACAGACACGGATGCATGGATTTGTCTTTGTTTTCTTCAGGACTTTCTACCAGCATCTCCTACAACACTTTAATAATTCAGAATATGGATGGTGAAGGAAGAAAAAGCAAACCTTGGGAAATCCAAAATGATACCATGGGCAGTTTAGATTTTTTTATTATTTTAAATAATACTAAAACTTTATTATTAACTTACACTAAGCCCTCAACACTGTGGGTTTTGCCTGAAGACCAAAAGTATTAGGCTTTTGTATCTCTTGTGCCATCACTGTTTTTATTTGGATTTTTCTTATCTTTCAAAGATTGAACCTTGGTCATTGATTTTCAGATTTCATCAAATGTCATCACTTTTGATAACTTTAGTTTGGAAAGTTGTACTCAAGGTTTATTAGGGAAGCATAGTACTCCAAATTATAGCAGCATGAAAAGTTTTGCAAGTATTCTAGTTCATGTTTAAAGAGTGAAATGGAGTAAGACCCTGAGAAGAGTGCTAGTGTGCACTCTTTGAAATGTACATGCATGTTGAATATAATGCTGTTCATAGAATTATTCCCATCTTGCTATCCACCTGTCAGTCCTCCATTGTACATATGCATATGGATATGTTTGGGCTGTTGTTTACCAGTGTTAATATTGGTACCTCCAACATCCTAACAGTATATTCAATATCCTAATCGTAGTAGGATTTGGAGAGTTCCTTCTTCCTATTTTCTTTTCTTTCTCTTTCTATCGTTCTTTCTTTCTTTCTTTCTTTCTTTCCTTTTTTGGTAGCTATCTGAATTGTAATCTTTCAATTCATAATTCTTATGTTGCCTCACTTTACTTTTTTCAGACTGCACTTAAGCTTGTTTAACTTTAGATAAAGGGAATTTTTTTTTTTTTTAATGATCCTGTTTTTTTCTGGAAGTACAGCTCCAGGTTATTGCAAATTAATGTTTACCAAGTGCACACTCCCTGAGACTATACCAATGTGATCATGGTTTTATTCCCCATAACCCACCTTCACTGACTGTTAAATAAATATTCTGTTTTTATTTAACAGGCTTTACAGAGTCATTTGAAGAAGTGTGGTGGAAAATATGATCAGATTTTGGCTTTTCGACCTACGGGATGGACGCATTCTAACAAGTTAACAAGGATAGCAGACATTATTCCCCAGACCAAAGGAAACATTTCAATATATGGTATAATTATTAAATTTTTTCACTTTTAATGTTTGTTATGACATTTTTAAACAGGAACTGTAAAAATTAGATCTAAGAAAAACGGACACCAGTGGATCTTTAAAAATCGAGTTTCAAATTGCTCTACACTCTCTAAAGCTGTACCTTTAGTACATCATACACTGATAGACAGGAACATGGCGGGAGGAAAAAGACATGGGCTAATACAGATGGTTCGTTTGCGTGCTTGGTGCTGTGTCGAGGAACCTGTAGAAGAGGGGCAGGTAGCGCCACTGGGCCTGGAAGCTCAGGTGCCGCCCACTGTCCAGCTGTCAGCAGGAAGACTGGATTAGATGCCATGACGGCAATAGGTACAGGCTTGACTCCTTTTTCTCATTTCCCAGTGGAGGTTTACCTTTGTCCTCAGAAATCGCTTATTGTAATCGTGGCTGATGGAAACATTTTTGATATGTCCCAATACTAGTGACTTAATTTCATCCCCTAAAGATCCCAGTTAAAGCAGGACCCCTCCTCCCTTTCTCTGTGCCACTTGATCTTTAGGAAAGATAAAGGGATTTTTAAGATTTTATTTATTTATTTATTTAGCTTATTTTTTATGTATGGAAAGCTCAGGGACTAGAATCTGCTTACTTGCTCTGGAAACCAAGAGTCTCTTGCTTGTCACTCTTCAAATTTTTCTCCTATTTTTTCCAGGATATTCCTGAAATCCATAGCTGAGTGAAGTGCTTCAGAGAAGTCTAATTTAAAAAGAAAGCCTGATTAAAAATAAGAGTCTATAGAAATACATATGAAGTATCTACATAGAAGAGTAATAGGATTATTTAATGTTCAAAGTTTCTTTATCCTTTTAATGTTTTAATCTTTATTTTCCATAAAAGTCATTAACAAACTTTTTTATCAGAAATAAAGTACCAAGAGTTTTTGACAATACTCTGGATTGCTTTCCTTTTTAATTTTATTTTGGGCTTGTGTATTTTTTAAAAAATAATTGGATTTTTTTGTCTGCAATATCTTTTGTGTTGTAGGAATCCCTTACAGTGAACACAGCAGCTACCTAGAAATGAAACGCTTTGTTCAGTGGCTGAAGCCCCAGAAAATCATACCGACCGTGAATGTTGGCACCTTGAAATCTAGGAGAAAAATGGAGAAATATTTTCAAGAGTGGAAATTGGAAGCTGGATATTGATGTTACCCAAAAGGACTCAGATCTAGTTAAGTAACTTAGGTAGAGCTCGTTACTAGTTAAACCTTTAATTACTAGTTAAATATGCTATGTATGGAAAACCTCGTGAAGGCTGCTCGGATAGCTTGTTTTCTCATTTATGTGTAGTTTATGTGCTGCCGAAGCGAGTATTCTCATTTATGTTTAAATAGCGTGTTGCTGGTGCCAGGCATCTCTCAGCATCATCAGTGATGATGGAGACTGGTCTCCTAAGCCCTGGATTCTTGCTCCTTCCTTGGGAGCAGGTATCCTCTGCATCTAGCCTCAGGAGAGGCAGCAAAGGCAGCCTTAGGGACCAAAGGACTCATGATCATAGATAAAGGACATTGAAAGCTTTATATATAAGTAATTATGTATCTTTAAAATTATTTAATATGGAGCATATTTTTATGAAATAACTTTTATAATGTACTTAAATAAAAAAATCTTAAATTTGCCATAGTGTCTTTTGGTTTTTAGGATTTATAGCTGTGATGTTTGTGCAATTATATTTTATTTTTATTTTTGTTAAGATTTTATTTATTTGACAGACAGAGATCACAAGTAGGCAGAGAGGCAGGAAGAGAGAGAGGAAGGGAAGCAGCCTCCCTTCTGAGCAGAGAGCCTGATGCGGGGCTCGATCCCAAGTTCCTGGGATCGTGACCTGAGCCAAAAGCAGAGGCTTTAACCCACTGAGCCACCCAGGTGCCCCTGTTCATGCAATTTTTAAAAATTTCAAGGGAAATAATTCAACATTTGATACTAAAGAAGAGGATTCAGAGAGCCTAGGTAATCACCCAATAAAGGATGGCGAAAAGTTTGCATGAATAGATGTTTATCTGAACTGTTTACTCAAGATGTCAGATGACTAGAAATTCAGATTGCAACATTGTTTTTAAGTGAGATTATATAATTTGTTTATGAATCTTGATGTCGCCCACCACAGACAAAGTACCTGATCCAAAATAAAAATTTGAGACAGGGGCTCCTGGGTGGATCAGTGTGTTGAGCCTCTGCCTTCGGCTCGCTGGGGTCATGATCCCAGGGTCCTGGGATCAAGGCTGCATTGAGCTCTCTGCTCAGCGGGGGGCCTGCTTCCCTCTCTTTTCCTGCTTCTCTGCCTACTTGTGATCCCTGTCTATCAAATTTAAAAAAAAAAAAGAATCCTCTTAAAAAAAAAAAATTGAGACAGGCCAATGCATGTTAAAAATGTGTTTATGGGATTTAAATGATAAAACACGTATAATGCACGTAAGCATGTGTGTATATGCATGTTTTTACATTACCTCTAGCAATGAAATTATCTGGGGGAATTTCTTAATTAATGTTTTCATGGAAAATTATTTCCAGTAATGATTTCAGTAAGGATAGTATTCTCCATGAACTTTATTTTCACAAGCTTGGATTTTACATCGCTGTGGAGGTCAGAGTTAGAGGGATCACATTTTTTTTTTTAAGATTTATTTATTAATTTGACAGAGATCACAAGTAGGCAGAGAGGCAGGTAGAGAGAGGGGGGGAAGCAGGCTCCCTGCTGAGCAGAGAGACCGATTCGGGCTTGATCCCAGGACCCCAGGACCCCAGGATCAGGACCTGAGCTGAAGGCAGATATGTAATGACTGAGCCACCCAGGCACTCCAAAGGGATCACATTTAAGGGAGGAAAAGCTTTTAGGGGCACAGGGGCAATAAGTCCAGTTTACCTGTGCTCTCCACTGACTTCAATTACACATTTAAGATATTTTAACTTGTTCGGGATTTTGATATTTTAAACTTTGTGTAACTTATAAGTTGTTCCAACTTACAATTAGAAAAAACTTTGTGTAGTCCTCAAAAACAGGCATTTTGGGGAGATGGTCAAGTCATTTATAGTCATTTTAGTTTATTATTTGAGTAATAGTTTTTTCTTAGAACTGTCCTTTTTCATTGGTAAAAAGATTTTTCATGATTTTGGAGGTTTGACTTCGAAAGCCCAAGCATGTTATTTAAGGGCAGCCTTAGCCTTTTTATTATCCAATGCATAAAACCTCTTTCTACACAAACAGCACTATTTACAGTAGCTCGGAATGATTTCGTTCACTGCCATTGCCGCAGAACATGCAGAACCTCATTTAGGGACCACCCCAAGAGTTTTAAATATAAGTCACAATCACAGCCAAACTCCCCGAGGCTCAGTCGAGAGCTATATATGAAATTCTTAGTTCCAACACCTCACACTTCGGTAGATTAAAAATTTCAATTTTAAAGTGAAATGAAAGAAGAAGAAATCTACCATCAACCCAAAATAAATGGATGACAGCTCTTGAACATCTTAAACACGTGTAGGGGAGAAATAGGATTAAGCCAGTACAGAGGAAAATGTTTTACTCCGGATTTGGGACTTTTCAGAAAGCTGCTTCACAACCTTACCTGACACTGAGCATTGAATTCCCAGACGCAGTGACACTTGACAGGCTGATTCCAAGTTGTCATGACTTCAGTGTCACGGGAAAATCTTTTCTACTTGATGTCAGTACCCTCTTAAATCTAAATCACTTATCCCCAATTCTGGATTTATTAGTGTACCTAAATCAACTACTGAGTTATAGTCCTATCAACCCAAGGCATCCAGAATTTCCATATTTGGTCCTGAATAACCATCAATAAGTAGACGAAGGAACTAAGAAGGGAGTCATCTTCAAGTACTAGTCCTCGAAATAATCTGTCTTGAAAGAATGTTAATATTGCCTTGTAACCTTGCTGGCGGTTTTACTACCATTTCTTCAGTTCACTTGATACTGATCTTGGAAAAACTCCAATTAAAAAGTTACTGGAGGGGCACCTGGGTGGCGAAGTTGGTTGAGTGTCTGGCTCTTGGTTTGGGTTCAGATCGTGATCTCAGGGTCCTGACATCAAGCCTCGTGTCAGGTTCTGCCCTAGGTGGGGAGTCTGCTTGAAATTCTCTCTACCGCTCCCTCAGCCCTTTCCCCCACTCCACCCCGCGCTTATGCCCGCACTGTCTCTCTCGACAAATGGGTAAATCCTTAAAAAAAAAAAAAAGTTACTTAAAGCCAGCAAACCCATACATTAATGGTTATAAATAATAGAACAGTTTAGATATAAAAACTTCTAATCTGAATGGTTGGCAGCTTTGAACTTGGCAGTCATTATACTATGCTAATTATGTTGCCTCTTTATATACCCCTACCTCCAAAAAGTAGACCTGCTCTTTGCATAGGTCTCATTCCCCCCATGATTTCACAGTTCCATTTTTGGTAAGCCAGAAATAATCTGTAAAGCATTTGTTATAAAGTGTACCAAGTCTACAAAACTGACTATAAATGCAAAATGATTATTTTCTTAAATATTCATAGTCGGGCCAGAACTAGGGTGAGGCAGGAGAGGTTAGGGTGTGTGATTTTAAGGGGACACTGGTTCTCAAGGCTAACCCTGTACTTGCATGGACTGAGGAACTGGGGAGGGAGAGCCTCCCTACATTTTACACTAGGAAACTCTCTTGCCTAACCCTATTTCCAAGCCCAGCTTCATAGCATTTGATTATATGTTTTGCTGTTTTGGTGAATCCAAAGTGGTTTTCTAAATAAAATACTGTCAAAGCTTTGTTTTTAATATACATTGACATGTAATTTTTATAATCTGAACTGAAGAGGGTACATTTCTTTTTTTAGATTTTTCTTTTTTTAAATTATTTGACAGAGACAGCAAGAGCAGGAGGAGTGGGAGAGGGAGAAGCAGGCTTCCTGCTGGGCAGGGAGCCCAATGTGGGGCTTGATCCCAGGATTCTGGGATCCTGACCTGAGCCAAAGGCAGATGCTTAACAACTGAGCTACACAGGTGCCCCTGAAGAGTGTACATTTTAAAGAACTTCCAGATTCATCAGCATAGGGCTAATTAGTCCCTGTTTTTCTAAGGCACCAAAACCCAGATTCCTTTGAGACTTGCCTTCCAGGATATGTAAACACCTTCAGGGCAGGGTTTATCATATTCATTTTATGATCTAGATCCTTTTTCCTTGTCTGGTCTAGAGACATTTCTAAGTGCTTGAATGAATCTTGGATAGACGGTGAAAAATCCATTCACATCCTAACAATGTGACTTCCAAAATTCTTTCACGTGTTTTCCTCAGGTAAAAATAGTTTCTCTCTAGAACAGTCACTGAAAATAAAAATATATTGAAACTACTCCATTGATTGTTTTCGGTACATCAAGACATCTGTTATTTAGGCCCAATTCAGTGCTGGAGCAATTTAGAGAATTAGAAAAATATGCTTTTTTTTTTTTTTTTAAAGATTTTATTTATTTATTTGACAGACAGAGATCACAAGTAGGCAGAGAGGCAGGCAGAGAGAGAGGAGGAAGCAGGCTCTCTGCTGAGCAGAGAGCCCAATACGGGGCTCGATCCCAGGACCCTGGGATCATGACCTGAGCCGAAAGCAGAAGCTTTAACCCACTGAGCCACCCAGGCACCTGAAAATATGCTTTTCTTTGTCAAGATGTCATTGAGCTCCCCCCAACCCAGAGCTTTTATCAGGCAACATTATTTGTTAATTAACTGCTATGTGCTCCACACTATTCTTGGTGTTGTAGGGAAATTAAGATAAGAACTATTCAGTCTAGGGGCGCCCGGGTGGCTCAGTCAGTGAAGCGTCTGCCTTTAGCTCAGGTCATAATACTGGGGTCCTGGGATTGAGCCCCGAGTTGGGCTGCCTCGTCAGGGAGTCTGCTTCTCCCTTTCCCTCTGCCCCTCCCCACTGCTTGTGCGCTCACTCGTGCTCTCTCTCAAATAAATAAAATCTCAAAAAAAAATTCAATCTAGCAAGCATGTATTGAGTGATTATTCTGTATAGACGAAGGGGTTACAAACCTTTGCTGGGGGACTTCTGCATGAGTAAAATAGTCTCAAACATCAGAGAATATTAGGAAAGAAAGACCTGCACAGAAGCACTGTAAAAGGCAAACTGTGAGAAGTGGTCTAACACTGAAGGGCATGGGAGCACTTAAGGGAAAAAAAAAAAAAAAAAAGGAAAGATTCATTCTCATAAGGAAGAAAGAGTCCATCAAGAAGACGACTTTTTACATGGTCTTTAAAAGATTGACAGAAAATAATAAAATAAAATAAATAAATAAATAATTAAAAGACTGACAGACTTCTCATAGACTGGAGAGCCACACAAGAGACCACCAGGTCCTGGAGGCATGAGCAGCCAAGAGTGGCAGGGAACCTGGAGCATTGGTGTGTTGGTGTTGGTGTGTCATGCTCAAGCTAGAAAGGTAGGTGGGGGAAGATGACTTTTGAGAGCCATATTAAGTTGTTGGTGTTGGGTCCATGGTCAAAGGAACGAGACTGATACAAAGCGAAGGTCAAGCAAAGCTTTATTTCGCACCAAGCATCGAGAATCAAACCGAACGTTTGGGGCCGCACCTCTTACAGAGAGGGCGACCTCTCTCTGCATCACAGACTAGCTTTTAAGGGCAAAGGCCATGTGGTTGGGCCTGGCTACACACAGGTGGCCAATGAAATTGTAACATACAGAGAAAGCTGCACAGTCACGCTAGGTCACACAGAAGTGACCAATTGAATTACAATTTACCCTAGTAGATATTTGAACCAGCCTATCACCTTGGTCAGAATTGGTGCCCAAAATGTGCCCAAAGAGCCGGGCCCATACTCCTTGGTAACTAGGGAGACAGTATGTGCCCCGCCCCGATCGGATGTCTCCACCTGGCCTGACCCACTCTTGTATTTGGGTTTTGTTACCTGGGACTGGTTTCTGGAACTTGTTTTTAAGTAAGTCCCCTGGGGAAAGGGGGGCAGGGACAGTTTAAGTTTTATTGCATAAACAACAAAATCACTGTTTAACCGGATGGAATCGCTCTGGCTAAATAGGCTCTTACAGTCGGGAGGTTATTCTGAAGAAAATCAAGAGGTTTTGAAGATTTCGGGGCAGTCAACACAAATGTATGTGTTAGAAACGAAGAAAACATGAGTTAGAAATCGATACACACACATGAATTGAATAGTATAAAAGTATACGAATTAGAGCTTAACAGGAGAACTGGGCCAACCCTCGAACCTCAACAAACACATTGTAATTATGGGGTCTCTGTGAGGTGTTGATGTTTAAGACAAGGCCCTTGCCTTGGAGAAGCTTAGAATTTCCTTGGGGGGGCTGGGTAAAATCTAACAGACATAAAATAGTTAAGAGATTTGTGCGGTTTTATATCTTGAAAAGGAGAGGTAGGGGTAAGTTGGAGCTACTTGGTGAAAGAGGATATGTGAGAAACTAATTTAGCAACACAAAACACAGTATGTAAATAATTCATGAGTGACCAATTGAACTGCTCTTTAAAAAGCTCATTTAATTTAAACGAAACTTGGTTATGTAAGTGTTGCTCTTATGTTTGGGATGGCATTTGCTGGCTTAACTCCCTGTAGAGCTCTTGTAGATTACATACGGATTTAAAAACACCTAAGAACACTGTTTGCTTTGTCCTAAATATGATAGACTTTTTTTTTCAAGGAGAAAACTTTTCATAAAGTCAAATTACATTCTCTGTATAAGCCCCTCTGTTACTTCGAAATGGAAAGCAAGAGCTTGAGATCATAAAATGGCATCAAAGCAGTGCAAAGCAGTGCTTTATACACTATTAGATAATGTTATTAAACTGTTTTTTTAAGTTTGTTTGAAAGAACGCTTACAGACTTCCTGTTGAGGCTCTGAGCTCTGATTACATATCACATGGGATAAGTAGATAAAATTGTAAGTGAACTAAAAGCAACAGTGTCTGGAAGAGGAATAAAAACCAAATACCCTGGTTTTGCTAAATCAGCCAATTTCTATGGATGAGGGTCTTTTATTGACAGAAAGATTGCTGAACTCTGCTATGTTTTGAGTTTTTTAAATAGGTTTATTGAGATATAGTCACATACCAAATAATCCACTCATTTAAAGTATGCAATTCTGGTTGCCTGGGTGGCTCAGTGGATTAAGCCTCTGCCTTCAGCTCAGGTCATGATCCCAGGGTCCTGGGATAGAGTTCCACATCGGGCTCCCTGCTCAGCTGTGAGCCTGCTTCTCCCTCTGCCTGCTTTTCTCTCTGCCTGTCTGTCCCCCTGCTTGTACTCTCTATTTCCCTCTGATAAATAAATAAATAATCTTTCTTTTTTAAGCGTTAATTCAATGAGTTTTAGTATATTTACAGAGTTGTGTAACCATCACCACAAAAGAGTATTTTTATCACCCAAAAAAGAAACCCCAAATCCATTAGCAGTCACTCTCCAGGCCTCCCCTCCCTTACCCGCCCCATAACCCTCGCCCATTCCCATCCTAGACACCAACTAATCTTTTGGGGTCTATAGATTTGCCTATTCTGGACATTTCACATAAAAGGAATGGGGTATGTGTTCTTTTGTGATATGCTTTTTTCACTTGACATAATGTTTTCAAGTTTCATCAGTGTTGTAGCATGTATCAATACTTTGTTCCTTTTTATGGTCAAAAATAGTCCATTGTTAGAAAATGCCACATTTTATTCATCCATTCATCTGCTGGTGGACGTGTGAGTTGTTTCCACTCTTTGGCTATTATGAATAATATAATGCTGATATTAACATTTTGTACAGGTTTGTGTGTGGACATACAGTTCCAGTTCTCTTGGGTAGATACCTAGAAATGGAATTGCTGGGTCCTATGGTCGCTGTGTTTAAACTTTTTGAGGAACTACCAAATTGTTTTCTGGAGTGCTGCCTCACTTTACATTCCAGTTAGCAATGCAGGAGGATTCCAACCTCTCCACATCCTCCCCACCGCTTGTTATTGTCTATCTTTTTGATTACAGCCGTTTTGGGGAGTGCGACATGGTATCTCATTGTGGTTTTTATTTGCATTTCTCTAATGACGTCTTAAATTCAGTATCTTTTCACTATTTCAAAAGAAGCCACGTACAGAGACCTCAGCTCAATGCAAGTTCTAAAATGTATTATCAATCCTAAGCAAAGCAGTTTTTTAGATTTTGGCTTTGATTTGCTAGAAAATGATGGTGTTTCAAAATCACATGCCTACAATTTCGGTTCGGGGAGATTTTTTTGAGTTAGTAACAGGACAAATTTAAGATGTGTAGCAGCATTCCAGGTACCATGAAGTGATTATATACCAGGCAGGTAAGACAGACTTAGTGCCTCAGCTTACAGAAAGGAAGCAAAACCAATCCTAATTATAAGTTGGAAAGGAGGATTTAAGATAGGAGGGTTTTAAGTATCAGGGTGGATAGCACTAGCTGACCTTGAATAAGCAAAGCTCTTTATAAAAATGGCCCGCAATGTTGCCGTGATATATAACCATAAATCTTAACCCAGATTTAAAATTTTTTAAATTGCAGCATGCTATTTAAGATCTTCTCTGAAATCTAGATAAGGAAATAAATAACTTATCTGGGTCCCGTTTAGCCCTGGATCCTATAATTATATAATCCCTGGCTAACATCAAGTTTTCCTTTAAGAACATAATAAGAGCATACTGTTTTAAACAACCCAGCGATTCATATGTCACGAGAATAATCAGCCAAGAAACTTATCTTTTTGTTTCAAAGCTGTTGACTTTTATGTAAGAACTCTATAGTCCTTCCAGGTTGTGCTCCGGTAATTTATTCATTGGTATTACAAATTTTAACAAGTTTCTGACAAAGAACAGGTGACATAAGTTGGGAGTCATTAGAAGTTCAGCATAAAGTTCTTTTTGTCACCGTTCGAAATCCCCGGACAAGAGGAAACAGATGGGTTTGGTTACATTAGCCTTGCTGTGCCAAATAAACAGTCAAAGAAAACGTTAACTATCCTTTTGCTGTGTGTCTGTAACTGGGCTAGGAATGGTGCTTGATGCTAACCACGCTAGCTCATCAGCTGCTAAATATTTAACAATAGAAGCTGGAAATTTTAAAAATACACAACATTAAAAAGTGTATTTGAATCCTCATTGGATGACTTTATTTATTTATGAAGTCATCATAAAATAGATGCTGATTAAGGGTGAGACCCTGAACACGCTGAGTAGAGGAAGGGGTTTGGATTCCTTAGGGAAGTCCCCAGGGATCAGGTAGCATTCCAAGTGGGCTTTTAAACATGAGTACAATTGGGATTCTCAGAGGGAAGATAAAGCTAAGAGCGGCATTTAAATCTTCAAAAAAAAAAAAATCGAACATAGTTATGAGTAAAAGCTTCCTCTCGAGAAAGAGATGGAATAACATTTTCACATCCAAGAAATAGGTAAATGTCCATCAAAGTCATCCAGGCGAGAAGCAGAGCAGTTCAAAAACCACCAACAAGACAGAGATGCCTGCCTTTACAGGGCTAGAGGAATACACAGAGCAAATGGGACATAATCCATTATAGTGGAAATGGAATGGTGTGGGCAGAAGCAGAGTCCAAGATGGGGGTGGAAGGACAGAGGAGTGTAGCCGGATGAAAGCCAAGCCAGCTCATCGACCCCTCCTGGCATTCAGTCACATTCAAAGCAACAACTCAAAGACAAATCGGAAGGCTTTTGAATCTTTCCTGAGGTGTCACAAACAGGTCAGAAGGAGAGTCTCATTTTCAGTGTATTTTACCAAGTTACAATGTACTGCAAAGGAGAGAGAGTTCTTAAGCTACAATGCTAATGTAGTTCTTAAGCTACAGGGCTAAACGGGACCACAGTAATTAAATTGATGGCCAGATCATGCTTATTTCTTTTTTCTCCTCTCTCTATCCCAAGACTCCTTTAATACCTGAAAGGTATTAAAAAGGAATAGGTTCAGAGGGATGAGAGATTTCAACAGGAAATGTCTGGAAGACAGAAAAAAATAAGCTGGGCTGCATAGATGATAGATAGTCTGATCGAGGATCTGCAGTGAAATGAAGCTGTGTATTTATGTGCATTGTGTGTGTATAATGATGTAAGCGAAAAACTAATGATACTGTTAACTTGAGGTGAACTAAAAGCTCTAAAAGAAAGGAAATGGAACCTACGAGAAGGTAAATGGAACCAGTATGCTGCGTGGTTCTGCAATGAACAATATGTACATATTCAGGCTGATGTAAATAGTGATGAATGATTCAATCAAAATCAACAATAGCGTGCTATTAAGGAATGGGGAAAGGGGAAGGTGAGAGAGAGAGAATGGCTACATCAGCTCCCTGATGCCATTGCTTCCGACAGAATAAAAGTGAAATTCCTGGCTGTGGTTTTGAAACCCCCACATCATCTGGTCCCTGTCTGCCTTCCTGATCTCATATCCTCGAGCTCTTCCTTTTGCAACCACTAACGCATGGCACAGACTTCTTTCTCTTCTTTAAACAATTCAGGGTCTTTCTCTCCTCAAGGGATCATTTCTCTGTGTGAATTGTTCTTTTGGCTGAGAATAAGTCCATCCCCCATACCCACTCTCCTCTTCTTCCACAGTAACAGAACTTTAGCTCAGCTCATGGCTGCCCAGAAGAGAAACCACATTTCAAGCTTCTCTTGCAGCTAGGTATGTCTATGCGACTACATTCTAGCCAAAAGGAGGTAGGCAGAAGAGGTGGGAAATTGCTGAACTGTGTCCTTACAGAGAGGTGACTTGCCCTTCTCCTTCTCCCATGTTGCTATTGGAACACAGATGTGGTGCCGCCATCTTGGACCATACAGATGGTGGGGCAAGAAACTAGAAGGGGCCTGGACTCCTGGAAGACTTACCCTCAGGCTGTTATATAAGGCAAAAAATAGACGTCACTCCCTTAAACTATTGCAGTGTCTGCTACATGCACCCAACCCGTATCCGAATTAACACAGGTCTTACCATAGATCTTCACAATGGAACTCAACTCAGATGCTGTCTCAGAGGAATGTGTCTTGACCACCTTACCTGAAGTTGGTCTTTTTAATCTCTATTACCATGTTTTATTTTCTTTATAGCATACAAGAGTATACAAAATTGTTTTATTTAGTTGTTTGTAATTGTCCTAGAACTTTTCCTAGAATATAAGTTTTGTGAATGCAATGATCATATTTGTTTTGTTCATTGCCTGGAATAGTGCCTGGCCCTGTGAATAATATATATTTGTTGAATGATTGACTATATCACACTGCACGTTGATAGGTAAAATGGATGAATCAATTGAAAAAAAAAGTGTCAGGGTGCCTGGGGACGGCAGAGTCCGTTAAGCATCTGAGTCTTGGTTTTGGCTCAGGTTGTGATCTTGGGGTCATGAGATCGAGCCCTGAGTCAGGCTCCATGTTCAGTGCAGAGTCTACTCCAGATTCTCTTTCTTCCTCTCCCTCTGCCCCTCCCCCCACTCATGCAGGCTCTCTCTCTCAAATAAATAAATAAATCCTTTAAAAAAAAAAGTGCCATACCCAAATTATTTAGAAATATAGATATAAGTTTGGAGAAATAAGAGATAAAATATTCTTAAATGGCTGCTTCTAGAAACCAGAGCTGAAATGGGGACAGGTGACACAGGGTGCTGCTGCTTTTTATTATAAATGCTTTAACATTATATGACTTTTTTTAAACTTTGGAAGAGGTCAAATTTAAAAATAAACAAATCAATAAAACACTGTGGAGTCATCAAGTGATGTGTGGAAGAATGTCTAATGATGTGGAAAGACAGCCACGACATGAAAATAAAGCGAGTGGGTTACATAACAGATCGGTATGTAGAGCAAGATCCAGTTTGGTATATGTACAAAACACATATGCATAAAAAAGACCGTATTATAGTCAATGCATATGGCAAATTCCTAACTTTAGATGGAAGTGGATATTCAATTTTTTATTAATAGAATCAGTTTTTCCTCATTAACAGTGTTGAATGAATATAAGACTTCAGGTTTGAAGGGATACTGTGTTGCCACAGGCCTTGGTCAAGCCCTTGCTTTAGCCATCTAATGAGAAGTTTTACCCATTCTAAGAGCAGTAAGGAGCCACTGAAGTATATTAAGCAGAGCTGGTGCGAAAAAAATCAGTTGTGGGGGGGTGCCTGGGTGGCTCAGTTGGTTAAGCGACTGCCTTCAGCTCAGGTCATGATCCTGAAGTTCCGGGATCCAGTCTCACATCAGGCTCCCAGCTCCATGGGGAGTCTGCTTCTCTCTCTGACCTTCTCCCTTCTCATCCTCTCTCTCACTCTATCAAAAAAAAAAAAAAAAAAAAAAATCAGTTGTGGGCAGATTTCTCTCCCCTGTATTGTGGAAATGGTTTGGAAAGGCAAGCTTTGAATCACAGAAATGAATTAGGAAGCAGTTGAGGCCATCAAGGCAAGAAAGGAGGGATACGAACCCTATCACAGGAGAGTAGCAGTCTGGTAGAGAGAAGGAGGCTGTCTCAGAAACAAGAGGGTGCTGTTAGCAGGATGGGTTGGTGAGAGTGAGAAGTATCCGAGGCTGTGAGCTCCTGGAGGGCAAGGACCTTTTTGACCTCATAGATTGCTCCATCCCTGGCCCACCTAGCACAGTCTCTGGTCCATACTGCCAAGAGTAAATGTTTGTGATCTAAAGAAGAGGAGAGAATCAAAGATGAGGCTCAGAAGTCTGATGAGGTTACCTGAGTGAGGGATGGGGTGTTCGCTGAACAGTGACATGAGGACCGGCGTGGGTAGAAGGAGACTAGGGAGGAGCTTGGACTGTTGAAATTCCTGGTGCTCATTCACGTGAACAGCTGCGTGTCCGGGACTGTAAGATCTCAACACGAGATAGGTTTGAGGTCACCAGCATAAAGATGGTGCCTTGGGTCAGAGAAGGGAATAGTGCTTCATTAGAAGAGTATTGGGTGAGAGGAGAAGATAGGACAGACCCTCTGAGCAGCTCCCAAATTAAAGGACAGTTGGCTAAGGAGGAGAATCAAAGGAAGTGACCTGAGAGGCAGAGGTGGGGATATCTGGCATCACAAAAGAAGGGAGAGTCCGCAGTGAGAACAGTTGCCAACAGAGCATCAGGATCAGTCCTGAAAAATACCTGTTGCGTTTAAAACAAAGGGGTTATTGGTGACATCGAGTGGGGGTTTCAGGATGCCCAGGGCAACTGGAGATAGGGAACCATTTTACTGTGTTAAGGAGACTGGTGGAATGATCTACGACCTTTCCTCCTTTTTAGTTTTCTCCCTTTATTTTGAATGTGTCTCTGAACTTGTACCCACCGCTGCACTGTCACCTTCTTATCAACGTTCCAATGACGAGTTTGGAAGCAGGGAGGTTTTTCCACTTGGTCACACTGGTAATCTGTGCATTATCAGGAGGCTGACAGGGACTTGTTTGTGGTGGTTCTGATCGGGGCTGCCACAAAACCAGTCCTCCAAGTACTTGGCTTTCCCCGCTGCATGATTATACCCGTAGTTCCTGTGTATCTTTTCCATCTTTCCTGGAATAAAGACATATACACATGCACAAATCCAGAAAAAGGATAATCGACTTTGTGATATTAAAAATTACACTGCCAGGGGTGCCTGGGTGGCTCAGTCAGTTAAGCGGCTGCCTTTGACTCAGGTCATGATCCCAGGGTCCTGGGATCAAGTCCCACATTGGGCTCTACGCTCAGCAGTGAGCCTGCTTCTCCCTCTCCCTCTCCTTCTCCCTCTGCCTGCCACTCTGCCTTCTTGTGCTCGCTCTTTCTGTGTCAAATAAGTAAGTAAATAAGTAAATAAATAAATATTTTAAAAATTAAAATTACACTGCCACCATAGTCTAGATTATTGATTGACATTTGCATTGTGTATTTTCTGAACTTTCTTGCCCAAGGATATTCTCACCCCTGGCTATTTTCTGAATATAGCCTTTTCCTCTTTTTCATTCATCCCTCAAGCCATTATTTCTCTTTCTATCCTAGCTCCATAATATTATTCCTTTCCTTTATAATCAACCAGCCCTGTTTCTTGCTTCTCTGTGAACAACACAAAATCTCTATCATTTTTCTCATCTTTCCTTTAATGATTTCCTCTTTGTAATAAGTCATGGAAGCGGTGATTTGGAAAATTATATTGGAATATTAAGGGCATGTTGATTTTGTGGTAGAGTGCGCTGTGTTCAAACGAAGTGCTTCTAATTATATACTACCTGTTTTATCATCAAAACATTCATTCAAAAAACACTTCACTGAGCACCTTCCTACACATGGGTAGGAATGTCCCACACGTGTGCCATAAATACCCATAGCAAATACAAGCCCCAGCAATTATGCGATACATTTGTGAATGACTGAGAGACCTCAAGCAGCCACTGACAGGAGGTTTGGGGGACAAGATGAGATGAGATTAGTCTTCACACTTGGAAAATCCAGGAAATAAAGCCAGGGTCACATTCCACAGGGGGAGTGGTGGTCTCTGTTACAGCAGCCCAGACAAGGGCAGCTGAAGGAATGAATGGCAGGTCTTGAGTACCTTTTAGTGATGAACAGGAGTGGATAAAGCACCCCACACTCCACCATGCCTCTCTGGTGATGAACACCTCTTGACTGGAATAGCGACCAACCAAAGGGAAAGGGGGGGTTTTCCAGTTCCATTTAAGCCTGGTGAAATTAGCCAGAGGATCTGGGAATATAACACCATTTCTTGATGGTCTGAGGGGCCAGGGGTTAGCTCTCAAAAATCGTCATCATGCAACTTGTAATTAATGTAGGGCTCTTTGAGAAGAAATCTTGCTTAGGCATCAGATATAGTAATGAAAACCTTTGGCTTAATGTCCAGAGGCTGTAATTTAGGCCTGGTTCTGCCACTAATTTTGTGACTTTTAGCAAATTAATTCACTTCTCCAAATTAATGAAACCCAGTCTCAGTTTCCTCCACTATAGTCGAGAGAGCAGATTGCTCTCTAGATCATGCTTCTACAATTCTGTGTGTCTTTTAGCTCAGTTTCTTTCTTTTTTTTTTCCAGAGTATTTCATATTTCATTTTTCCAGGGCTTAGACATAATGGTAGTTATCAACCTAATTATTGCAATGAATCTGTTCTACAGTATTAAAATATGTCAGATGAGAAAATGTTTTGTGTACTCCTCACTTAATATTTACCTTTCTTGTGTATAAACAGCAGAACTCCCCCAGCTTAGATATGGGATCACGGAGGTGGACCAATGGGGAATCAGTCCCTTGTAAGGGTATTAATTGCAATATGGTTATATTAACTCTAAAATAGGGCCAGATGCCCACAGCAACAGAACAGGCTGTTAGTAAGTGGTGGAAAGAGAGCAGAGCACATTCATTCTTTAGTATTCTCAGGGTATAGTCAACACACAGGAACAAAATAAACCCACAGAGGTAGATTATTCGTTTTGATCAATAAGGTGTTGGTACAGATCACTGGTAAGACCCATGTATTATATCAATTGCCAAATGATCATTTATGGTTCAGAACTGCCATTTCCAGAATCACCTAATGATGCATTGTGTTAACAGGCTTCGGCAGGACTTAAGGGACCTCTTTGATGATTCCCTTCGTGGATAACACACCACAGTATCTGTGTGGTACATAGAATAAAGTGATAGTCCAAGAGGCATCAAAGAAAAGGATGCATTTAGGGGCACCTGGGTGGCTCGGTGGGTTAAAGCCTCTGCCTTCTGCTCTGGTCATGATCCTAGAGTCCTGGGATTGAGCCCCACATCGGGCTCTCTGCTTAGCAGGGAGCCTGCTTCCCCCTCTCTCTCTGCTTGCCTCTCTGCCTACTTGTCATCTCTGTCTGTCAAATAAATAAATAAAATTTTAAAAAATGTAAAAAAAAAAAAACAAAAACAAAGAAAAGAATGCATTTAAAGGTTTGAGGAGGTTATGGGGAGAATCGAAAATTGAATCATATGGAAGTTGAATGGCCCTGAGTAAGAACTGCTCATTTCTACTCGTAGGAGAAAACTTTTGCATCCCATTCCCTTCCATGCATCCAGGATTCCCTCTATAGACTTAAGATAGTCACGTTTCCAGAGGGGGGATGGGTCTATTCCCAATCAGGAAAGGCAAGGCCAGGCAGTGGCCCCTAGTGGGGTCACAAGGAAACAGAGCTATTTTGCTTTTGAAAAAAAGAGTAGCTTTTAAAAGTTGCATTTCTCTCTCTCCTCTCTTTTCCCTCTCCGGATTATTCTCCAGAGGCAGCTCCTCAACCACAAAAAGCAGGGCTACAAACAGTGCCAGGGATCAAACCCCACTGCTAATGCTCACCCATTCTTGCAACTCCTTTCTTCCTAACCACATAGCTAAATGTTCAAGAGATAATAAGCATTTCCCTCTGTTTATCCCTAAAGGGGTCCATGGAGACATTTTTTCATCATTTCCTGGCTTGGTGAGAGAGGATGTTGTCAACCAACTGCCATTTTACTGGTGAGATTACAGTGTCAAGACCGAAGGGCAGCTGGTTTGCTTCACCGATAAAAGAATGAAAGCCCCTGCTTGTAAATAGCTTTGTCTGTGTTAGCAACCTCTTAAATCGTCTTGCTACCCTCACATTCCCCAACTGCAGCTTCAAAAGTTCTGCTCCATTCCTAGGCTATGTTACCCTGGTAACTAATCTTGATAATCAGCTCTTGGAGTTTTCCGTGGAGGCAGCGTCTTAGCACCTGTGTATGATGGCTTTGAATGTGGTGGGACAGATGACTGTGGCCCGTGGCAGGTGTGCCTGTGCCTGGTAATGGTGGTGATGGGGTAGGGTGGGGAGTTGAGGGGGAAATGCTCCCTTGCTATGACCTGAACAATGGTGTGCTACTGAATTTAGCCACCACTTTGCATCACATGTATCCTGGTTATCTTAAACGTATGAAAGGGGATTTATTCCCAGCCAATGCTGAGGTGCTGGAGAGGCGGCCTCTTGACTTTTTGGAAGTTCTGAATCTCACCTCTAAGTTCTCCTAGGAGTTGATACTGACCTACTTCGTCTTCTAAAAATGATCATGTGACAGAGTTTGCAACAGTTTCTGGAAAAAGAGGTAGGGTAAGAGGAGAAAAGAGTATAGTGCCTAAATGAACCAAAAAAGGAGGAGTAAGAGGAAGAGGGAAAGAGAAGAGGAAAGGGAAGAGGAAGAGAGGAAGGGAGAGGGAAGAGGAAAAGGAGGAGGAGAAGGGGGGGTAGTGGAGAGAACAGGAACAGAAAGGAGAGGGAGGAGGGGAAGGAAGTTAACCAGATGATGAAATGAGGCCAGTTTTTGGGAGGGAAAAAAAAAAAAAAAAGCATTTGCCATTATATCTTCCCAAGGCTTCCAGAAACCTCCCACTGTGTAATGCTTAGTTCACTCACAAAAGGGTTTTTTAACTCCTCATGGGTTTCTTTCTGAGCTTAGGCAGAAATTACTCCAGATGGCAGCTTAGTAAGTGGGTGGGAAGAGCTAAACCAGCTCTCCCTCGTTCTAGGCTTTCTCAGAGCATGGTCCATGGGCCTTTCTTAGAGTCACCTAGGGCTCTAGTTAAAAAAAAAAAAAAAAAAAAGACAGATTCCTGGACCTAAACATATCTTCAGGGGTGGATTCTGGGGATTTATAATCTTCAGGTGTTTTTACTTCTGTATTTAAGGAGGAAGGGCCCCAGATGCTTCTTAATGCCCATAAAACACGAATCACTGCTTTAATGGATAGGACTCAGAGCTCTGTTTTATTCTCTGTAAAAGACAGCATTTAACAGCTTTTTAGCATTTGAATCATCAGCCAAGACACGTGAGTGCGTTGCTTAGCTCTAAGCATCCTGAAGCATTAGAGAAATATGTGGGTACAAATACTGAAAGAGAAAACTGTGGCTACATTTTTAGGACACAGAGTCAGCATAAAAGATACTATTTTAAGAGGTCACTTAAAACAGTGGGAACCAGGCACCACATGAGCCGATGGCTTAAGCACTAAGTAAGCACACGTGCTGAGAAAGACGGCGCACCTGAAAACGGAGCTCCAAGAAGGAAGTGGCTTTGCTGGGGATCCCTTCCCAGGCTGCCCTGCAGTGAATCCCCAGCACATGGCTCAGCACATACACTCTGTGGGCTGCTAGGCCAGCTACTGTAATCTAAGGCAGAAACACATCACGATCTAGTGCCTAGCCAGTTGGCTGGCTTACCCCCATCCTACAAACCTATGCTGCCATGTTTTCTCTGGTGGGCTCAATGGGCATGAGCTTCCAGAAGCTACTCATGAATGACCCACAAAGCAGAGGGAAGTAAGGATCATGGAGAGGGGCCCAGATTGCCGATGGTGTGGTGAAAAATAAAACATGGAGTGCATGGGAAGCCTGGTGTCCTAGAATACCGAAGGCACCAGACAAAATGGCCACGTAGAAGTCCCTATGCTTTCCATTTTGTGTCCCATAATGACACATCCATTAAACACCATTTTTCTCTGGTAGGAGTTGAATAAAGAAATTCCTGTATGCATTTTAGCTTAAACCAAACTAAATCTATCAAAAATAGGGTCTGAAAAACAATCTGAGGGTTTTGAAGGGGCGGGGGAGATGAGAGGTTGGGGGAGTCTGGTGGTGGGTATTATGGAGGGCACATATTGCATGGAGCACTGGGTGTGGTGCATAAACAATGAATACTGTTACACTGAAAAGAAATTAAATAAATAAATAAATAATAAAAATAGGATCATTAAATAAACAAGATCAAAGAATCAAACATTCTGAGAAGAAAACAGTCAATGGTAGTTTGCTTTTGGTCTCCAAAATTAAAGATTTTTGGCAGTCAATAATTCCCTTTGAGTGGATTAAGTGAACATTTTGTGAAGTGATGAATAGAAAACAATTCTGGGGGTGGCTGCCTGGCTCAGCCAGTGGAACATGCAACTCTTGATCTTGGGGTTATGAGTTTGAGCCCCGCATTGGGGGCAAAGATCACTTAAAAATAAATTTTTTTTTTTTTTTAAAAGAAAGGAAACAGAGGCACCTGGGTGGCTCAGTGGGTTAAAGCCTTTGCCTTCCGCTCAGGTCATGATCCCAGAGTCCTGGGATCGAGCCCCGCATTGGGCTCTCTGCTCAGCAGGAAGCCTGCTTCCTTCTCTCTCTGCCTGCTTCTCTGCCTACTTGTGATCTCTGTCTGCCAAATAAATAAATAAAATCTTTAAAAAAATGAAAGAAAGAAAGGAAACAATTCTGTTTTTTTGTGTATAAAAGTTTATGTTGATAAATTAGTCCTCTGCTTTTACTTCATTCTAGTAGGGTTTGATAAATACTGCTTACCTATTGACCCTACATCCTTTTTGTTTTTGTTTTTGTTTTCTAACAAAAAACCTAGGAAGGTGACTAGGGAGATGTGCCCAGCAGCGACAGAGGAAGAAAAAGCTGGTTAGGAAGAGGGAACAGCAATGTGCAAACATCTCGAGGCAAGGAAGAACTTAGAGCCTTTCAGGAGCTAAGTGGAAACCAGTAACTGGAGTGTGGGAAGCTCAGGGGCGGTGACCATGATGGTGGGACTGCCATCACGTGGGGCCTGGGTGATGGTGACAAGGCAACTAGATTCCATGTGGGTGATGAAATGCTGTCAGAGGAGCTGGGAGTGACCTGATCCACATGTTCAAAGATGTGAATTTGTTTCTCAAAATTTGCAATAAATGAAGGTAGAAGAAGAGGAAAATAAAATAGTCCATATTTTGTTGTTATCCTGATTTTTTTGGTTGGTCAACTATTATTGCTGACAATTAATTGATTAGACTTTATATTATTTTATTTTATTTATTTATGTTTAAAGGATTTTTATTTATTTTATTTGACCGAGAGAGAGCACAAGCAGGGGGAAGCAGCAGAGGAAGAGGGAGAAGCAGGCTCCCCACTGAGCAGGGAGCCCGACAAGGAGCTCGATTCCTGAACCAAAGGCAGACGCTTAACCGACTGAGACACCTAGGTGCCCCTAGACTTTGTATTATTTTAAAAAGTAATAAATACAGGTACCCCCCACTTTTCAAAAATTCACATTCCACCACTTTGTTTTTCTGAAGGTCCTACCTGAGTACCTGCTCTCACTAACCATAAGAAATCTAGAGGCTTTTCTCCTTTGGGGGAAAAAAGATGGAAAGAGAAAACAGGGGTCAGTGTTTCTTTGGTGTTTGGTGGCAAAACCCCTTACAGAGGCAGCACACCCGAGTAGTGAGGGCGTCGCTGCCAACTTCCCTCCCTGGGGGCGACGCTCAGCATCTCGGCATGACGCCTCCGGAGCTCTAAACTGTGTCTGTGAGCACCTATGCTTTATCTCCATTTATTTTGTGTACCCGTTAGCAGGATATGTCTGTCCCAGGCATCAGAAAAGCCTAAGGAGCACCTGGCTGGCTCAGTCCCTTGAGCGTCCATTTCTTGATTTTGGCTCAGGTCACGATCTCAGGGTCCTGAGATGGAGCCCCGCATTGGGCTCCATACTGGGCATGGAGCCTGCTTAAGATTCACTCTCTCCCTCCCTGTCCGCCCCTCCCCAACTCACCCTCTTTTTAAAAAAAGAAAAAGAAAAAGAAAAGCCTAAGAGAGGTTCTCTTTTGAGTCTGGAAACGCTTAAAACTTTTCCATGTAAATGAACAGTAATTACCTCCAAGCTTTGCAACATTGGCTCACGTAGGGTTTCATAGGAGCAGTCTACTCTTGGTTGGTAGGGGTGGGGGTGGGGGAGTGAGGGGGTGGGGAACCTGTGCTTAAAACAAGGACCACACTTTGGGGTGACTAAGCATCCATAGCCAGCCACCAGCCCGGGACCCCCAAGTCATGATAGACACTCGATGATTCCTACTTGCTAATGCTGCTTACTCTACTTCTGTCTGGAAAGGAAAAGACCCAGATAAGGAATATGAATCCATGATGTCTGTAAAACGGTATCAAAAGGGATACAGGAGGAGGCTCGGAATGCAGTGAATAGAAGCCACAGAAAACCTTGTCATGGAATAGGTATTGAACTTCTGAGTTGTTGACTACACACATGAAGCCACAGTTAATGATTTGTAATACTCCTTAGAACATAAGCTTTTTATCTGTTTACTTGTTAAATTTTCCTGTGTTATCAGGCTCCATTAAGATTACTGACCAGGGCTCCTGGGTGGTTCAGTCAGTGAAGCGTCTGCCTCCGGCTCAGGTCATGATCCTGGGATCCTGGGCTCCCAGCTCAGTGGGGAGTCTGCTTCTCCCTCCCTCCCTGTCCCTCCCCAGACCCCGCATTCATGCTTTGTCTCTCATTTTCACTCTCTCTCTATCTCAAATAAATAAATAATAATATCTTTAAAAAATAAAAATAAACTTTGAAAGTTTACTGACCATTCATTTACGTATTTTGAAAGAAAGATCCATTGTATTTCCAAATATCATCCCTTTCCTCCCCACTTCTTGCCATTTCTATATTTATCGTTGCTTTGGTAATCAGTCCATTCATCAATTTTTCAGAAGCCCAGCTTCAAAATTCCACCCCGCATACTCTCCCACATAAAATTATTGACACTCAGAAACTTAAAGAAACTTAGGTAAAAATTTTCCACATACATGTGACCCTAATTCATCCAGTGTAAAAATGACCTTTGAGAGTAAAAATAAGAGGAAAAAAATCACCATTGAGAGGGGATGTGAATTCAATGTTGTACCATTTCCAAAGCACTAGATATGTCCCTTAGATATTCCCGGTGTCTTTTATTAATCCATTGAGTATATCACTCAGAAACTTACTTAAACCCTTTTTGAGCACAATTATGCTTTCAACCTGTACCTCTTAATGGGGTGAGGAATTCCTTGATTTTATAGGTATTTGGAAATGTGTTTATCTTAAATTCACTTCCTTAAATTATACTTTCAAAATGTCCCTAGTGCTCTATGCTCAGTCTCCACCTAAGCTTGGTGACCCTCTCCTTCTGGGGCGACTTTGCAGGGGAAGGGACAACAGCACTCCTTTGTACTCCTAGGAGAGGGGTAGATGAGGAGCACTCTGGGGAGAGGGACACCACCCAGACACAATCAAAAAGGAGCCTGTACAAACTGTAGCCTGGGTTCCTTAGGAGAAAGGAAATTAAAGCTTGATGGAAAGCCTAAGGACAGGAAGTGACCATAGTCACAGGCTGGGGAGTCAGGCAGCCTGGGGTGCAGTTCTTGTCCTTGCTAGCACATTGTTTAAAGTCTCTAAGCCTCATCCCTTCTTCTGCAAAATAGTTTAATAATTAGTCCTCATTTCCTGGGGTGCCTGTGTATAAAAAATGAGAAAATGGGTGTATGCTAGGTGCTCAGCACAAGGCTGCCATGTCAGTGGTCTAGAACGTTCATCTTGATCGGCTCCAGCTGGCTCTGAATTTACAGAGGGTCATCACCACGGCAAGCTTTCATCTCTAGGACTCTGGACACGGCCACCCCCCAGACCCTTCCCATGCAGCTCTGACCCCTCTCCAGTGCAGCTTGGAACGTGGCATTGAAATCCCCTGATGGTGTCTTGAGTGTGCTACGGTTTGTATGGCGTTTCGGTTATGCACCCCTTCCCCAGGACATAATGTTTCGTTAGTATTTGTTTTCAGCTGCGGGATTTTGAGCCCATGCTTTCAGAATACTCCATTATGACTTTGCAGGAGTCGAGGTGATCGCTGGATCCCAGGATTACTGAAGCATAGTTGCTTACACTGAAACTTTCTATTTCCATTCTGGCTACTCTCGGAACTCAGCAAGCCCTCTACCATTTATCCTTATCCGCTTGGCATTCCGCTTCTGGAAAAACTTAGCATGATGTACGAACTTGGAGATTCCAATTCTGGGTCATTTGTAAAAATTTAGGACTAATTCGAGCACACATTCCTAAGAAGTCACTAATATTGGCAGTTTCTATTTAGAGAAGAATCATCCATCTATCCCTAATATTTGAGTTCCCAGCTCTTCTGGTCTGGATTTATTTTGTTTTAGGACTAAAGCCATGGGCCCAGGCTAATTTGCATGTTAGCTTTACATGGTTAAGTCCATCTGTATTTGAGATTTGACTTTTTGCACGATTAGCTTTTAGCTCCTGAGAAGCATTCCTGAGACTCAGTACAGACCTCAGGTTGGAGACACCAAGTCTGACCCCCAAGTTCACAGCCATATTGGCTCTTTCACTAACTCTCCTTTGCTGGGCATTGTGCCAACATGCATGCTTGGACTTCACTAGGGGACACAAATTGCAATTCTATTTGTCTTAATGTCTTTATACCCCCGAGAGTTCTTGTCATGAATTAAGTAACATAGCTGAAATTGATATTTAACTTTATAAACTTCAAGTGCTGGAAAGCCTGAAATCACCAAATTCCATAAGAATCACTCGCAAAGCTTTCCTTCTGTTGTTGCATTTTATCAGTCCTGAAATATTAGCCAGGTGTGGGTTTTAATCCAATGAAAGCTATGTGCTTCCTGCATACAGCAGAGTAAGGAAATCATGAGGTACCTTCTCTGCTAGCAGTTGGGCCTTTTCCCTGATGACGGGAACAAGTGCGGCCACTCTGGGTTTTTTGTTTTGTTTTGTTTTGTTTTGTTTTATTTATTTGACAGACAGAGATCACAAGTAGGCAGAGAAGCAGGCAGAGAGAGAGGAGGGGAAGCAGGCTCCCTGCTAAGCAGAGAGCCCGATTCAGGGCTTGATCCCAGGATTCTGGGATCATGACCTGAGCAGAAGGCAGAGGCTTTAACCCACTGAGCCACCCAGGCAGCCCCGCTCTGGGTTTTAAAGATTTTATTTACTTATTTATTTGAGAGAGAGAGAGAAAGAGAGAGCATAAGGGGGGTGAGGTAGAGGGAGAAGGAAAGAAACTCAACCCCGGGCTCAATCTCATGACCCAGAGATCATAAGATCATGGCCTCGGCTGAAAGTAAGAATCAGACGCTTAACCCACAGAGCCACCCAGGCGCCCTGCCACTCTTCATTTTAAAAGCCAAGAGTGAATCCTGCATCCTTGATACTTTTTTGTTCTGACTCCAAATTCCAACAATATAAATGAAAGCCAAGCCTCTCTTGCATTAAAATGCATGATGGACAGCAATCTCCCTCTCGCTTGTCTGGTGCACCGTTATTTACAAATCCCTGTCCCACTCCCTCTGCTTCCCAAATCCAGACCAGTATGGGCAGATATCCTGAGAGCCTTGACTCAGAGCTTTGGTAAATCAGTTTGTTCTCTTTCAAGAACCAGGTCTGGACCAGCTGGGAAAGTTCTCAGGGGCAGGCTGGGGTAGAAGAATGAACCTACTGTTTCTCTGTATCCTTCTATCCTCCTGAATGCCACCAATTCTGCCTTCGTGTGTTCTACTCAGTAACCTAGTGTCCTTCCATCACAGGGGACCAGCAAGGTGCTGGGGGATTAGAGCAACTCCACGCCTCTCACTCCTTCTCCACGTCAGCCTTTCAAACCCTCTAGTCTTCTGTGAGCTTTTCAAGGCTTCTTGTAATTTCATCCAACGAGTCTGGGAGTGAGGAGTCCTAGGTTCAAGTTCTCATTTTGCTACTAACTGAGCTACCTCGGGCAAGTCCTTCGACTTTCCCCTCCCCCATCTTTCAACCTCAGTCCGGGAGATGAGAATGTTCGATCTGATGGCATCCCACACTCCCTTTAGCTCCGGGACTCCATGGAGGAAGAATCTTTGAGTGTCTGCTGCGAATGAGACATGGAACAGAAGTCCTGGAGGCCGCCCGTCAGTAACTATGGTGGTCGGTGCCCGCAGGCATACCGAGAGTCAAGTTTATAATTCTCAGCCTACGTGTTATGAAATGCCTGAGCAGCTGACTTCTGAGGCTCACAATTTTGACTGCAAAGCTTGAAAATAATACTGATTATAGTTTGTAAACAAATCTGTGAGCTCCGGGGAGGCCAAATATCAACAGTCTTTTGCAATTTGTTGGCACGGGGACAGACATCTGCAAATTGTAGATATTTACATAGATGAAATACAATACTAGAAGGGGATTAGACGGCATTTCAGTAAAAATGAAATGTCCAGTCACCATATTATAAATTTAATTCCAACCAGAATCTCTATTAAGCCTTTTGGGGCAGGAGGACATGGGGATATAAACATTTTAAAACTCGGCTGCTCTCCAGAAGCCCGCAGTCTAAAATGCGGCAATGTTCTTTCCAGTTGCTGAGAAGAGAATGTCCTATTTTAGTCACATTTAAGTAACTTTAATTGAACCGTTAACTCCTTGTTAGCTAGTTCTTGAGACACCGAGAAAAAGTCAAGGCATGTACAGGTATCTAGAAAAATGGCTACATTTTGGGGTGTGTATTCCAGCCCACACTTGACAATGAGTCAGGGTCATCATTAGACCGTGGCCCATAGGGTAAAGTTGTACACATGGGAGGCTCTCGAAAAATGACTGCGGATGGAATGACCTTGAAATTCCAATATACCTGAAAGTCAATTTTAATTAAAGGAAATGATTAGCACTTATACACTTGAAAATTGTATAAATGGTTTGGATTTCCCTTGCTTTTCTACCTAATCCCCATTTTACAAATAAACTGAGGCTCGCGGAGATTAACTTGCCCAAGTTCACTTTGTCAGGGCATCAAGAGTCCTCCACCTTTCATTTTAAATTCCGTAGTTCTTTCCAAAGTCCTGATGGTGTAAACCATAGATAAGCACAGACATAAATATGGATAGAGATATTTCTCCCAATAACTGTATGTTTTTGGAGGTAAGAAAGTCCTTGAGAAAGAACAGTTTTTTTGGTTCCGTGATTTTTTTTTTTTCCCTCTGCATCCCCTTCCCTATCTTCCAGGCTTTCCTATATACCTTGTTTTGATTGCATGTGTCGAATTAAAAAAAAATTGTTAATTTATTTGACAGAGAGAGACACAGTGAGAGAGGAAACGCAAGCAAGGGGAGTGGGAGAGGGAGAAGCAGGCTCCCTGCTGAGCAGGGAGCCCAAGGTGGGGCTCAATCCCAGGACGCTGGGATCATGACCTGAATCAAAGGCAGACATGTAACAATTGAGCCACCCAGGCGCCCTGCATGTGTTGAATTTTTGGAATATCGTACCCAGATAAAACTTTCAGAAAAGCCAAAAAAAACATGACCTTGAGAATATATATTTTTAAAAGATTTATGTATTTATTTATTCGAGACAGAGAGAGAATGAGTGAATGGGAGGGGCAGAGGAAGAGGAATGAATCCTCAAGCAGACTCCCCACTGAGCCGGGAGCTCGACAAGGGGCTCCATCTCAGGACCCTGAGATCGCAACTTGAGCCGAAATCACGGGTCTAATGCTTAACTGACTGAGCCACCCAGGCCCCCTGAGAATAATTTTTAAGAAGTCTTTCAGTCTTTAAATATTCCTTTTGGTGCCCAATGTGCATTGACCTGGCTTCTTAACCAGCTTGGCATCTGGCCTGGCTTTTTATTTCCCTCTACTGCTACCTGCTGGTGGTAGGTCTGCAATGGCATCTTGGCATCTTCCAGAACATAGACCATGTGATCTATCATGTTTCTAGGGTCAGATTCTCCGTTAAGACCTAAATCAGTGATTCTCAACTCTGGTTGCATATTAGAATCAGATGGGATGTTTCCAAAAACACTGATTGCCAAGCCCTTCATTCCCACGAGGGATTCTGATTCAATGCAGTCTGGGAAGGGGTTCATGGATTGGTATTTTTTGAAAAGCTCACCAGAGAATTCTAATAGGCAGCCAGGATTGGGAACTACTGACCTTCTCTATCAAATGTCACTAGTACAGAGATGATTAGGAAGGTTAATATAACCATGAAAAATATGCATTCGATTTTGTCATATTTAGACCGGTTTTCTAATTTATGAACAATTTGCTTCAACTCTATGTGACTTTAATGAATTAAGAAAGATTGAAATTATTTTCTCTGCAAACTTTTAGGATTTTCCTCATGACTAAATAGGAGTCCAGCCTAAAATGAGTCAGCCCTATTATTTCTCACATTTCATATTTATAACCTATGATATAAACAAATGCTAAAAATAAAATGAATTATGAAAAATGTATGATTCAGAGAGATAGGCTTGCATTTCAAATTCGTGTTCCTATAAAGTTAGTGTTCCTTTACCACGAGTCTGGGTTAGACTAAGAAATCAGAGGCTTTCTTACTGTTTTACGCAGGCACATTGAAAAGGTAATTTATCGGAGATTGAATTTCTGTTTGGTCATAAAGAAAACCGAAATTTGCAGAAGGAGAAAATAATATATGATTTACACACACACAGACACACACACACACCATACGCACATCATGTATAGATCTTGTGTATTTTCACAAATTGCAAATGAATGGGAATAAGGGTTTGATCTTCTTGGAAATGAATTTAACAAATGATTCACAGAACATATGTTAAAATAAGTAAATATTTATGCTATGTTCCCAGGAGATGTTCCATAGGCCTGCAGGTTAGGCAATGTCTCCACACCAGAGTCAACCCCAATCCCAAACCCAAAGGAAGACATGACTTACTTATTTTATGAATGTCAGAATCTTTAATCCTTACCTGTACCTGCACGGCCTTGACCCTTTGACCTGCTGCAGTCCCTGGGATCAGGGAAACTGTAGCTGGAGCATTTTCTCCCTCACTGTGTGAACTCTCTGGGAAAAAAAACTGAAACCTAAAACTGAACCAAAACCCAAAAATCCCACCCAGTATCTTCTTAGCTTAAAAAATTTTAGGAACACACAAGGGATTCATAGTCTTGTTAGGGGGTGTTTTCTCGGTCTAATGGGGGAGGATTGTCACTGTTATTAGTCTCCATGACAATTTGTACTGGCAAAATAGTTACATAATATAATCCATTCCTCAGTAAAATGAATCTGAAATTTCCACTGAACTTAAAAGATTTCCAATAAATACAGCTCTTACGAAAAAATAAGGAAATGGTAAAGAGAGGCAGAGTGAATTCAGTTGGTTTTAGTCTTATTGCCTGATTTCAACCAGATTTAAGTTCTGAAAATATTGTGCAATTATTTATTTCCATGGCTGAAGGAATGAGTTGCAAAACTAGGGAGATGGGATCTTGAAATAATCTGAAAACAATCCCCCAGCCTGGTCTCATCCTTTTGTTATCTATAGGATTAGACTGTAGTTCTGTGACTTTCCTAATGTTATAATTTTGGATTGGGCAAGATTCTATTTCTGATCACTCAAAACAGACCTCGGGGAAGTAATGTGACTTTGTGAACTTCTGTTAAAATCACTTTGTACATGGAAGGAAATAATTTCAGTGCCCTTTGGTACCAAAAAGTAGACAGCCAGCTCTAAATTCCTGAGATTATAGTGTGGATGTATCAACCAAAATGCTATCACTAAGATGAATTGTTCCACCTGGTTCCATTTAAAACCAAATGGCATTACTCACAGAGATCCAATCTACTTGACTTAAACATCAATTTCTTTGGGAGGGAAGGTTCATTATCTGGAATCCAGATGTGGGTTTAAAATGGAGCTGGTGGGGAACCAGAGAGCTTGTCCCTTAGCTGGGCTCATCACAGTGTTGGAGCTCAGACTAAATCCAGATGTTTTGCTGTTCACCAACACCCCACTGCCGTGGAAACCCTACTGTTGAGTTCATGGGTAACATTACCCTCTTTTTGGTTCTTCTGAGAAATGCCAACCTCTGCAAGTTTTTAACTAATTTCTTCCTTTTTTTTTTTTCCCTGGATGGTGCACTGTATCATTCGAATGTTAAATTCAGAGCTCTGTATATCCAAAAGAGGTTGCTAGGAAATGTCTGATCCATTCCAGCTTCCTTGCAGAAATGCAGCAAAATTATGAAGTGAAAAATGCCTGAAGTCTTTACAAGGGTACACATGTGGGATTACTACTTCTCAGGACAAAAACAAGTTACTTAAGAGATTACATTTGTCAGGAAGGGAAAGATTAGGCTGACAGTAGAAACCACAATCCAGCAAGACCAGAGATTTTAGGAATACCAGAAAATCTGTGAAAGTGTTTTGATATTGTCAGCATGTTAGGTGTATTTAATATTTTCAAACAATTAACATATATGTATTTCAATGAATTCTGGTACACTGAAAAGAAATGTAAAAAAAGAGAAAAATGTTAAAATAAAATGAAATAATAAAAAATAAATAAAATAAAATATATGTATTTAATCAATAGCATAGTTATACTTAACTATAGAGTAAATACATTACCAGTTTTTAAAATATGGATATAGTTAAGTAATAATCAGCATGCATAGTGTTTAGAAGAGTTTATTTTCAATTAGGAAGTCGGTCCTAGGAAAAAAATTTGTAGAAAATATATAGTCTCGGGGCGCCTGGGTGGCTCAGTGGGTTAAAGCCTCTGCTTTCGGCTCAGGTCATGATCCCAGGGTCCTGGGATCGAGCCCCGCATCGGGCTCTCTGCTCCGCGGAGAGCCTGCTTCCTCCTCTCTCTCCCTGCCTGCCTCTCTGCCTACTTGTAATCTCTGTCTGTCAAAGAAAGAAAGAAATAAAGAAAATATATAGTCTCTGTCAACTTTGATGGAAAACACATCTATTATTATAAATTCTTTCCTCATTTTAAAAAAGATTATTTATTTGAGAAAGAGAGTAAGTAGGAGAGAGATAGAGAGCACGAGAGCGGGTAGGGTCAGAGGGAGAAGCAGACTCCCCCAACTGAACAGGGAGGAGCCTGACGTGGGACTCGATCCCGGGACTCCAGAAACATGACCTGAGCCACAGGCAGTCGCTTAACCGACTGAGCCATCCAGGCACCCTATTATTATAATTTCTGTGCTGGAGGTGATGATTTTACCAAAATCCAAGCTCTATGAGAGCAGCAACTTGGGCTTCTCTCATTTATTGCTGTAGCTTCGGTGCCTTGAATAGTACCTGGAAAGTAACAGGTGCTGGAAATTACTTTGTTGAACCAATGGCTTTTCTTAAACAGGTGTAAGCTGGTCAACGAGTAGCCAGGACTGGAAACTTGGGAGGACTTACCAAGGATTAGAACATTTCATATTTGGATCTTCGTCTCACTTTCAGGTTGAGGTTGATCATCCATTTGGGAATAAGGAAGGGATTTCAGCTTTAACTCTGATTTCTGTTTTCCACATCTTCAGCCCATATGTTTACGGGGTGGTGTTCAACGTGACGATCCGTAATGCCACAGATGACAACAGAAAGAAGGTGCCACTCTCGCCTCCCGTCTCTCTTGAGGGTTAGGTGTTTACTACATACTTGTAGAGTTGCACTGGACTGTGGAACTCATGTCTTAAGGGTTGCTTTCTACTTTTCTTGGCAAATGTTAACCTGGAAACAAATCGACATCAGGGCTGAACACAGAGACATCTTGTTATTCAGGCCTGCCACAATGATTAAGTTTGGTTTTATTTCCAGACCTGAAACGAAAAGCACTTAACATATGGAGAAACGCTGCACAACTCCTTTGCACTTGCCAGTCATTTTCAAAATAAGTGCTATCTGCAGAATTTTCCTTGCAGTTTGGGAATAGATTTATGTTCTATTAAGATGCTCTGGTTAAGGGGCGCCTGGGTGGCTCAGTGGGTTAAAGCCCCTGCCTTTGGCTCAGGTCATGATCTCAGGGTCCTGGGATCGAGCCCCACATCAGGCTCACTGCCTGGCAGGGAGCCTGCTTCCTCCTCTCTCTCTGCCTGCCTCTCTGCCTACTTGTGATCTCTCTCTGTGTCAAATAAATAAATAAATAAAATCTTAAAAAAAAAAAAATCTACAAGATGCTCTGGTTGAGTGTTTCAACAGGAGGCCCCCTCCAGGGCCAGGTGGTTGACATCAATGGGCTAAATTTGCTCTATGTACCCCCCACCCAACCAGGAAGACTCTTGTGAGACCCTGTGGCTGAATTTTCGCAGGATGGTGCCAGGGGGAGTTGGGCACCCAAGGAGAGGGTACAGGGAGTGCACTTCTGACCTCCCTGCCACACCTCCCGTCCGTACATAGTCCTCAGAGTAGGTACAGTCGTCATGATTACATGCCAACTTTCAACACCCTTTACTTCCTTTCCAGGTAGGAATCTCCACATCTAGGGTCATGGGATCTCCAGTTTTCCCATCTGAAAAAACGTATGGTTTTGCTGGGTATTCAGCTTGGTTTTTAATAATGGATGTCTCGAGAGAGTCCAAGCAAATGCAGTGTGTGATAGTAGAAGTTGTGCCTGAAGGACACTGAGTCTTCAAGTGATTTGCTCCTACCACACATTCTGGCCACAAACTCCCCTATTGGCTGGGATCTTGAAGGCACAATATTTTTTTTTTTTTTAAGATTTTATTTACTTATTTGACAGAGAGAAATCGCAAGTAGGCAGAGAGGCAGACAGAGAAAGAGGGGGAAGTAGGCTCCCTGCTGGGCAGAGAGTCTGATGTAGGGCTCGATCCCAAGACCCCACAGATCATGACCTGAGCTGAAGGCAGAGGCTTTAACCCACTGAGCCACCCAGGCGCCCTGAAGGCACAATATTTATGCCATGAAGTTAGGTGGCAGGTCAACGGAATCTTTGCCACTGTGGGGACATAAAAGCAGGTAGGGATGCTTCCTACCTTAATGGTCATCTAAAGAGTGTTTTGTTTTTTTCCTGAACCAAAAAGGCCCATGATCGAAGGAGTCTTAATGTGAAGCCAGATTACTTCTTGACCCCCCAAACCACAAATTCACAGCCTTTGATTGTTCTATTTTGTACAAGGGAATGAGAAAGTGACTTCTATCATGTCATTTCTATACGAGAGGTCTTGCTTTAAATTCTTGAATTGCTTGGAGCACATGGACCAAATACAAGTTAGAACCGAACAAAGCCTCTAGCCTAGAAATTTTCCGATACAGTAACATATAGAAAGAGTTGTCTTAGTTACACAGCACAAGGAGAATAGCGGAGAATTAAAAGCCTGGGAGAAAGAGATAGAGAAAAAAAAAATGCCAATAGGTATATATAAGAAATGCATCTAGGTAATAGTAATAATAAAATTTGGGAGTCTTTTCTAAACCTAATGAAATTCAAAGAAATTTAGACAAAAATCTCAAAGACCTATCTTCCTCTGAAGAATTCCCTGAGAGATATATTCTCTGTAGAAATGATTCATGTGAATGCAATCTATCAGATGGGATGAAAGGAATAATCCTGCTGATTTAGTGACCAGCCAACCTCTCATTATTGTCTTTCGATACAGATAATAGCCAATTGAACCAGCAAAAAAAGTTTTTAGATGTTAACCTTAAAAAGGGGAAGAAAGGATAATTTTCCAAAGGGAAAGTAGTTACTGGAAACCACCTTGATTTTATGTTGACATCAGGACTTAAAAACAAAACACGAAATCTACAAACACTGGAAAAACTGAAATGAATCAGGGAATACCCAGAAAAGGTCAAGTCAGATGACCTTTGTCATTCCAGCAAAAGGTAAGGCACGTTTTAGGAATTTGGGGGAGGTGTCTATAAGGTTTTGCATTTCTTAACATTTTGTGGGTAATATCAGCTCAGGTAGACCTATCATCCCAGTGCGTCAGAGCCCCCTGGCATATCCCTCTCGTAACCCATCTGTAATGTGCGCACTATTTCCAGGTTGGTCAACAGTGTGGAGCCAGACTTCTCCTGCAACTTAATAACTATGTGACCCCAGGCAAATAATTTCACTTCTCTGCTCCTTCGTTTTTGCATGAGTACAATGGAGGTGATCAAAGAGGTAGGTAACCGCTTAAGATTGATGTGAAGATTCAATGAAAGTATGCTACCAAAGGGCTGGGCGCAATTGTTGGTATGTTTCACAGAACATCTGCTTGCCTCTCAATAATCAAAATCTTTCTAAAAATGGTAATTTTCATTATTGTTATGTGCAGTGATATTTTCACTATCTTGCTCATTTCAAACTCATCTTTCTCCCTTTGCTCAACCTGCTTTCTCCCTCACCTTCCCAAATATCACTCATCCTTTTAGGCCAAGTTTAAGCCTGGTCTGTTCCAAAGGGCTTTAGACATTCGCTTATAGGCACCTCTTGTTCCCCTGAAATCCCACATCACCTGTTGTTTGTATGGTAGATTTTAGCATTTAAATACATTCTTTTTTATGTTACTTATGTTACTCTGGCTCAGGATAGCCACATCTCTCTGAGTGGATTTAAAATGACAGGCCTGAGGGCAATCAAGGATTCCTTAAAAGATTAGATGATCATTTCTCCAATAAGGTAGTATTATTTCCATTTTATAGATGCAGTAGCTGAGGCCCGAGAAGTGAAGTATATGCTCTAGGCCCCAGGTCAAACTAAATGACAGGTCAGTAGGACTGTTACCTGGGCTTGGGAGCCAGGCCAGTCTGGGTTTGAATCTGTGACCTTAGGACGATGACTTAACCTCTGTGAGCTTCAGCCTCTTCTGCAAAATGAGGTTTTTCACGTGTGAAATGATAGCACTTACCTTGCAGTATTGTTTGAAAGATTAAATGGAATACTGTACATAAAGCCCCTGGGAAGGCCCTACATTGTTCAACAGATGCTCCAAAAAAAAAAAAAATAATAAAATAAAATCAGACCCTTCCCATTCCTTTCTGTAACTGTAAGAAAAGAAAGCACTTTAAGGCACCTTTTAAGCTCCAAGCCTGTATTAAGCAGCACTGAGTAAATACTTGTTTGTTGACTGAGGGCGAAGTGGAGGATATTTGCTAATGAAGAATGTGAGAATTCTATTATCCCAAGAGTGTTTGAGCGACACGCCTTTATCATGAGTCTGAGCACTCTTAAAGACCCTAACACAATAGCAGCGACAAGACACAGCTTGCTTGCAAAGAATCCGGACTTATGTGGAATAACATGTTTATTGACAAATATCCTTAATAGATTTACGTGTCACAGAGGAAGTAGGTACAAAGTGATGTGGAAACACAGACAGGCAATCGGTTCTACCTGAGGTAGAGAAAGAATGATACTTGGTTAGACCTTGTGGGGTTAAATGTTTAAACGAGTATGAGTAAATGCTCCATTAAAAGTGCTCACAGCTCTGGGGTTGGCTTTGCTTTTATTTTTTTCCATCAATTCCTGAATCCTAGAGAGTTGATCAGGCAGTTCTGGTACGGTTTTAATGATGCAGAATGTCTACATTCTCAAATTCAGCAAAATGGGATGGAAGGATTGCAGGAGGCAGAGGTGGATATGGAAATGCTCTGAAGCAATGAATGATGGGCACAGGCCTCCCAGCCCCCGTCAGACCCGGCGAAGAGAAGCATCTTTCCTAAATCCATGATGACACTAGTATCAAGTCTATTTATACAGCTCAGTAAATAAATAGTGCATTAAAAATGTTCACAGTGCTGCCTAATAAATCCACAGCCCAGCTCAAGCTTGGCTTATGTAAGCTGAGAGGAGCCCTGGCAGACTTCTCCACGGTCTCACCCACTTTGTTTGGAAGTGTGAGATATTAATTAAAGAAAAGCGGGATTAGTGCATGCAGGCTGATTAGAGCTGGCAGCGGCTTGCTAGCCATCTGTAATTGGCGAAGACTGATTCCTCCCCGCATCTCTCCCTTGACTCCAAGCCTTACTCCTTCTCTGCTTTGCTCATTGCTAGAGCTTCTCCTCTCCTCACTGCGTCTCATGATTTGGTCGTTTATCAGGCGCTGTGAAGACTTTCCTATTACAACGTTAAATTTTGTAATTTTCGTGGTTTTTGTTTTGTTTTGTTATTGTGGTTTTTTGTGTTTTGTTTTGTTGTTGTTGGGGTTATTTTTTTGGTGGCAAGATAAGTTTATGAGAAAGCAGGATCCGATTAGCATATAAGGCAAAAAACATTTGATCAAGGAGTTACCTTTCTTTGGAGCACAAGAAATCCTACCAGTCCTAAATATGACTGAGCAAAGATACAGTTATGTTTTCGAAGCAGCTCCTAGACATCTTTAGAGTAGGGATTGGAGTAGGGAATATGCCTTCTAGCTCCTCTTAGACAGTATCAATAGCTACTTAGCTATTCGTAATTTGAGAAATAGTTTGCCTTAGATGATTTATTAGTGTCTTTCCTCTTTTTCTGTGGTCTAGTCCTGCATGTCCTACCCTTGTAAGTACTGAGGCCTCTCTTGTCCTCTCCAGCCGTCCTTCTGCTCTCAGTTAAGACTCAGTGTTGTTTACACCTCGTATGAATGAGTCTTTAAGCAGGTTCTCTAGTCCTTGAGGTACTTTTATTTACTTTTTTAATTTTTAAAAATATTTTATTAATTTATTATAGAGAGAGAAAGAGAGTGTGAGAGGGAGAGAGAGAATCTTAAACAGACTCCACCCTGAGTGCTGAGTCCAATATGGGCTCGATCTCACCACCCTGAGATCACGACCTGAGCCAGAATCAGGAGTCAGATGCTTAACCGACTGAGCCTCCCAGGTGTCCCGAAGTACTTTTAAGATTTGATGGTAATAAGAATTATTACCTATAAGAGAGTTAAAGATTTTTATTAATCGGGCAATCAATTGTTTCTCACATAGGGATGCCCTTACCATCTTCACATGAGGTAATGTTTTAGAAAAGGCTGCTCCGTCCGTCCCTGGGGAAGACTGCACCTGCCTTTAGTCTCCATCAGTTCTTTTTTTTAAAAATTTTTTTAAAGATTTTATTTATTTATTTGACAGACAGAGATCACAAGTAGTCAGAGAAACAGACAGAGAGAGAAGAGGAAGCAGGCTTCCTGCTTAGTCTTCATCAGTTCTAAATGGAGCTGTCTCCAAGGTTGGGGGAAATGCCTTGGTATCCAATATCCAATTTCCCTACCCAAATTGAGAGTTTATGAGTGAAATTTTTTTTTATTTTTTAAAAATATTTTATTCATTTATTTAACAAACAGAGATCACAAGTAGGCAGAGAGAGAGGAGGAAGCAGGCTCCTCACTGAGCAGAGAGTCCAATGAGGACCTTGATCCTAGGACCCTGGGGGCATGACCTGAGCTGAAGGCAGAGGCTTTAACCCACTCAGCCACCCAGGTGCCCCATATTTTTGTATATTTTTGCGAGATATAATTTACATATCATAAAATTCACCTTTTTAAAATGTGCAATTTGGTGGTTTTTAGTGTATTCCCAGAGTTGTACACATCACCACCATCTAATTCCAAAAATTTCTTACCATCCCAAAAAGAAACCCCATCAGTATCCATGAGCAGTCATGCCCCCCCATTTCCCCCTCTCCCCTTAATCTACTTTCTGCCTGTACAATTGTGTGTATTCTGGGCTTTTCATATAAACAGGGTCATATAACATGTGGCCTTTGTGACTAGCATCTTTCACTCAGCCCAACGTTTAGAAGGTTCCTCCATCTGTAGCGCTTGTCAGTACCTCATTCCTGTTTCTGACTACATCATATTTCTGCATACTGTACGGACAGATCACATTTCACCTATCCGTACATCAGTTGATGGACACTTCCATTGTTGGGCTATTGTGAATAATGGCGCTATGAATATTTATGGACAACTTTTGTGTGACTATATACCTCAGTTCTAGTTGACAAGTTTTTACCCCTGAGCAATTTTCACATCCATATCCTTAATTAGGTTATCACCTCCTTGAGGTCCCATCTTTTAGTCTTGTTAATATCACCAGTGTTTGGCACCGCACCCTGATCCCAAGAGGTGCTCCAAAGGTACTGACTGGTGAGAGTTCAAAGGGCTCGAATTGTACAAGGACTAAGGAGTTCTCTCCCTTGGACTTTGAGAACTTCTTTGGTCCTGACAATTATATTGTGATGGTTACACAGGGGGATTGGCCAGAGGTAAAATTCCAGCACTCCACTCCCCAACCTGTAAGAGAAGAAGTCACCTTTCCCATGAAGCTTTTCCCAAACCTACTACATAGGATTAGTCTTTAAATTGTTTACTCATTTAAGGGGTGCCTGGGTGGCTCAGTCAGTTAAGCTCAGGTCATGATCCCAGAGTCCTGGGATCGAGCCCCAAATCATTGGGCTCCCTGCTCAGTGGGGAGCCTGCTTCTCCCTCTCCCTCTGCTCCTCCCCATGCTCGTGCTCTCTCTTTCGCTCACTCTCTCTCTCTCAAATAAAGAAATACAATTAAAAAAAATAAATTGTTTACTCATTTAACACTGAATTTGTACTTTAACAAAGGATTTAGGATCATGGACTTGCCTCATAGCTCTCTATGTGTATGTTTGTATCACCCCCACTCAAGGAGAAGGCTTGCAAAGTCAAGGATCCTTTATTACTCGTCTTGTGTCCAGAGGACCAGCCTAGCAGCCTTTGTTAACGGAGCTGGGTGTTCATCGCTTGTTAACGTGAACGTTACATGGATCCGGATGACCATCTAAAAGGAGAGATGTAAAAAATGCTGAACAGTCATGAACAGGAGCCTCCAGAGAATTCTCCTGGTTCTTGAAACATACGGTGTGGATTTTTAAGGTTCTCCTGGGCGAGCGGCCCAGAAGATGAATGGATATTCTTGAAACCAGTGGTGGATGAGAAAACTGAGTCATTCCACACATTCCCTGTTTTCCCTGGGAAAGTGCGCTCCAGGCTCACCATCTACATCTCTGAGCCTTGGGGGTTATCCTCTTTGGGAGCTCGAGCCGCCTTCTCCTCCAGGAGGCTTTCAGCACGGTGGAGAGCTCGGCTTGAGACCTCCAGAGCTAATCCATCTGGTTTAAATTTTTGCTCTGTCATGTACTAACCACGAACGAGTTCTTTAACTGCCCCATCTAAAACATGGGGGTGACTGTACCACAGATGTCACAAAGCTGCGGTAAGATTCCGTAGCATGGCCACGCTGGACGGAAGTCACGATCCGCCCTCCTTTCCACCATCATCGCTTGCCTCTCCGAACGCCTGCATCACCCCACGGTTTGGTAGTTCGTTGTTCTCTACTTTTCCTCACCGAGTAATTGTACTTGGCTTCTGATCATTTTCCTGGCGGTCTCACCCACGCGGAACACACTTGGAAACCAAGAGGCAAGCAAAGGACAGCACCACAGACATCACTGTCAAGAGAACTGAGCAGCCCACATCAGTGTCACGGAACCCTATACTAGAAGCGAGTGGGCATTAGTCACAAGACCTCTCACACTCAGAGCCTATACTGACTCTTAGTTTGCGTAGGTTTAAAACAAGCTGTCTGCTTCCCCAGCCCTCAGCACGAACACAGCAGTCCGGGATCACTTGGTAGAGGGGGAGATAGTCTTCCAGGTCTCAGTACTCCTTAAGAAATACACAGGGTGTGGTGAAGCAATACCACAGCCATGACCCCAAGTAAGAGGAGCTGAGGAAGGGAAGGAAGGGCTGGCAAGTTTTAGGAAGATGATGATGAACTTAATTTTAAAATTAAACTTATGGAGTAGTGCTTCCTCAAATGACATCAGGTAAACCAGAAATCACAACAGGTCATTTTTCCCTTCGTCACCACGTCATAAACTCTTGTGAAAGGGTTAGATCTTGTGTTTGTGTGTGTGTGTTTGTGTGTGTGTATCTCTACAGCTCCCAAGTCAATTTGTTTGTGTGTGTGTGTGTTTGTGTGTGTGTATCTCTACAGCTCCCAAGTCAACTTACTCAGAGAAATCTCTTAATTCTTGAGACAACAGATTACATTAAAAAGACCCACAGTTTGGCTTTAAAATCAATTGGATCTGAACCCATACCCCCCCAAAATAGGTTATCAGAATCACTGATGTATTTGAAAACATCATCAAACAGAATGCTTAGAAATTATATAATATAACCCCAAATTTAGTGATTCCTTCTTTCAAATATATTGATCAAGCACTCATCATGAATGACACACTGTATTTACATGCTAAGATCATGACGGTGAACAAGGCAGACATAAATTGTTTACCCCTCTTGGGGGTTTAACATTCTGGAGCGCCGCTGTCCACCAGGACCTCCTGTGAGGATAGTCTCTATCCGTGCTGTCCAATACTGCAGCCTCTTGCCACACAGGGCTACTGACCACTCCAAATGTGGCTAGTGCAACTGGAAAATGCAATTTGAATTTTATTTAATTTTCGTTAGTTCAAATTGTAAAAGTCACACGTGGCTAGTGGCTACCGAATAGGGCAGCTCCAGAGTCCAGTACTGTGAGTGCAAGATTCTCATAAACCCTTAGTTTTCCAGAACCATCTAGCCAGAGTTGGTATTGACAATGCCTTCTGAGATCCTTCCAGATCCTTGATCATTAGACAAAGAATTCATTAACTCAGATGTTTTAAAGAGTTTTTCCAATAAAACACATTTCTTGTATATCTGGAAATTCAGCTTCACTAAAGAACTCTGAGTTAATCCACATTCTGAATCTGAAAGGCCTCTCCCTTTGACCTGTTGATGATACTTTAAATTCTCCTTATCCTAAAAAAAACTCTCTTGGCATCAGCCCTGAAGAGAAAGGTGGGGCGTGGGGGCCATTGTGGGCTTGGGCTTCTCAGCTTAGTAAAGAATTATTGTTACCTGGCGCCTGAATGGCTCAGTGGGTTAAGCGTCTTCGTTCAGCTCAGGTCATGATCCCGAGGTCTTGGGATCCAGTCCTGCATCAGGCTCCCTGGTCCCTGGGGAACCAGCTTCTCCCTCTGCCCCTCCCCCGACACGCATGTGTGCTCACTTTCTCTTGCGCAAAAACAAAATCTTTAAAAAATAAGGAATTATTGTTATTTCCCACCTGTCTTCTCTGTCTCTCCCTCTCTCAACACACACACGTACATATATGTGTGTGGCTCACTCTACATAACCCCAGATGCCTTTCTGGAACCCACGCGAACATGTCAGCAGCTTCAAGGAAGGGCGGATGTGTTTGGCCCAGCATATTCACTGCATATCTCACCAGCTGCTGTTTAGAATCGACTGAACCGTTTGTGTCCTCAGCAGAGAGACAACGTGGAAAGACAGAGACTCCCTCTGGTGTGGGCTCTAGAGGCGCGAGGCGATGAGGAGGAGGGAGCGCCCAGGGAGATGGTGAAGGCCTTGAGGTGAAGCAGTTGGCCTGGGAGCTGGAGGCGTGGCCCAGGCCTCAGGGAGCCCAGGTCAGCCTCTTTCCCATGTCTGGGCTCTGGTTTCCTCCCCAGCCAGACTGCAGCGCTGCACCAGAATAGCTTATAATCCGTTCTTGTTACTGCCTTTCCTCCACAAGTGTGCCTAGAACAGGGCCTCCCCGTAGGGACAAGGGTCAGTCACTCTGTGGTCCCTAGCTCCACCTTTGCCCATGTTTATCCACCTGGAACCAAGTTAGAATGAACATCAAGACAGTTCTGGAAGCCAAGAGGTCGCAGATGGCATCATGCCCTGAGGATGGGTGTGGATGTGGCTGGGGGTGGGCAGTGTGAGGAGGTCTGTCCCACCCTTTCTGCTCTGGGGAAATTGTATGAGGCACACGTCCGTTCAGCCCTGGCCTGGAGCCCTGCCCCCACCTCAGCAGACCATCCTTCAGCTCTCTCAGCCCAGGGACAGAAGGCGACTCCAAACGCTGGGGGACACACGCCTTGATCACCAGACTTCCAGCCCAGTTCAGTCAGCAGCTTGCCTTGGGGTCACTACCCTTGTCGGGAGGAACAAAGGCCCCTCACTGGGCAGGGACCCAGGTTGAATCCTGGGGGAGAGTGGCTGGCCCCTGGCTCGGGGGAGGGGAGGCACAGAAGAACAAAGCTTGAGGAGGAGGAATGGCTTGCAGGAATGGCTTTACCGGAAGCCAGGCCCCAGGTTCCTGCCTCAGCCAATGCCAGCTGCATCTAATGGCCTGTGGCAGCAAGGTCAGGATCCCACGGCCTCTGGCAGGCCCTGGTTAGGACATTCCCCCCCGGGACCAAGAGCAAGGAGCGACACTGGGCTCCTCACCTCTGGAACAGAGTTCTCTTTGGAGGAGGCGGCAAGGGGTGGCCACCATTAGCCTCTTCCAGAATTATTGAGAACTGTGGGCCCTCGCCCTTCAAAACCACCCACATGCGCCTGCCATGTCCTGTAGCCTCTCAGAAGCCACTTTGCCTCTTACCATGACCCCAGGGCTGATGCCCCTCGAGGGTCCCTTGTCCACCTAATCCAATCATCTGGAAGTGGCTGTTAAAATGCAGATTTCAGGGCCCACCCTGGACCTAAGGAATCAGATTGAGTTGTGGGTGGGGGAATCTGGGAATGTGCCCTGTGGCTTCCTTTTGGAAGCAAAGCCCTCAAGTGGGAGGAGCCCCTAGAGCAGGACCCGGCTTAACATGTCCCTGGCTTAACATAACTCCCAGCTGATTCGGCTACAATAGGAAGGCGGGCAGGTCCAGGGCTGGCTCACCGATCTGCTGGAGGGCAGAGAAGAGCCTGGTATGGATTTAGTTCATCCCAGGAAGGGCTTAGGGCCTGGTGGCTAAGCTCTGCCCATCTAATTTTAGCTTTTATTAGCACTGTGGTGTAGATTCTGAGCCAAACAACGGGAGGACCTTTGGGCTTCAAAGGAGTGTCTACCCACATTGCTGGTTGCTGGACAGTTTTACTTTGATGGTTTTGCATTTCCTTTCCTGAAGTGGCTTGGTTTCTTACTTTTAAAGATTACAAAAATATATATATTTATGTAAATTCTCTATTTTTATATAAACACATTTATTTAAATGTATGTTTATATAACAAATGTAAATAAGATATAAATATAAATATATTTCAATAAGAAATATACATTTATATAAGTATATATTTATATAAATATATAAATTTACTTATTTTCCACACTTGTATTTTTTTTTAAAGATTTTATTTATTCATTTGACAGACAGAGATCACAAGCAGGCAGAGAGGCAGGCAGAGAGAGAGGAAGGGAAGCAGGCTCCCCACTGAGCAGAGAGCCCGATGCGGGGCTCGATCCCAGGACCCTGGGATCACGACCCGAGCCGAAGGCAGAGGCTTTAACCCACTGAGCCACCCAGTCATCCCATATTTTTTTAAATAAAAGTGACATGCTCATTGCAAAAAAAAAAAAAAATTTCAAACATTATAGAAATGCCTCCCCCACATGGCCAACCGTGCTCCTACTTCTCAGAGATGATTCTTACCAAACAAAACAGCATTGTCAAAGCAGCAGCTGTGTAACCAGCTCTGAGCGCTCACTGCGTATTGGGCAGTGTCCTAGCTGCCGTCCGCACCTCACCCATTTAAACCTCATGACAACCAGATGAGCTAGGCATTTCTCTCTTATAGGGTTGGGGAAATTTTGTATGTAAATATATGTAAATACATATATTTGCCCACGTTTATCCACCTGGAACCAAGTTAGAATGAACATCAAGACAGTTCTGGAAGCCAAGAGGTCACAGATGGCATCATGCCCTGAGGATGAGTGTGGATGTGGCTGGGAGTGGGCAGTGTGAGGAGGTCTGTACATGTATGTAAATACCAATAATTTATTTTTGTAAAAATAGGGCAATGTCATGCCTGCTGTTCGGCAACTTGTTTTTTTCTTTTTCTTTTTTAAAAAGATTTTATTTATTTATTTTAGAGAAAGAGAGAGAGAGCACAGGCAGGGGGAATGGCAGAGGCAGAAGGAGAAGCAGGCTCCCCGCTGAGCAAGGAGCCCGATGCGGGGCTCGATCCCAGGATCCTGAGATTATGACCTGAGCCAAAGTTAGATGCTTAACCGACTAAGTCACCCAGGCGTGCCGCAACTTGCTTCTGTCATTCTTACTATATTGCAAACATCTTTCCGTGACTCACATGTAGAACATTTAACATCTTCAGATGTACCCAATCCCAGGAAGTGGGATTTCCAGGAAGTCCTCATAATTAAGCAATGGTTAAAGAATTTATTTTTTATTACAAACAGTGCTGCAGTGAACATTACAGAACCATCTTTGGGTTGGGCGAGTACTTCCATTGGACAGATTTCTGGAAGTAGAAACAGTAGGTGAATACACACACATCAGATCATTACGTTGTATACCTTGACATGATACAATGCCATGTGTCAATGGCAGTTCAATAAAACTAGAGAGAAAGCAGAGTCTTCAATCCAGCTTAAAAAAAGAAATAGTAGGTAAGGATTTTTAGACAATCTGGATAACAGATCTGTATTTGGATGTGTCTTCTGTCTGCTGAAGGTCTTTTCAAACCTCAGTCCAAAAACAAAGTGAAGATCAGGACATCTGTTTCTCAGAGCTGGTTTTAGATTCTTGTTCTGCCACTATACAGCTATGAAACTGGGAACCACAGCGGATACAGCTTTACTATTGTTCCTTTCTGACATGCTGTGTTCTGTTAGTTTCAGGGCTACAACAGAGTGACTCAACAATCTTGTACATTACGCTCTGCTCACCACAGTTAAGTGTGGTCACCAAACAATATTACTGTGGTATCATTGACTCTATTCCCCAGGCTGCACTTTCCATCCCAGAGACTGCCTTAATTGATAACTGGAAGTTTGTACCTTTTAATCTCCTTTGCCTACTTCTTCTGTCCCCTCCTTCTCTCTGGCCACCACCAGTTTGTTCTCTGTATTTATGAGCCTGTTTCTGTTTTGTTTGTATTAAACGTTTGGGGCCTTGATGTCTTCCGGCACAAAAGGACAACATGGTAAGACATATTTCCTGAAGCCTCTTTATGCTCTAACGTTCCCAGATTTGATTAGTCCTTTCACTCTCTGCCTCCGTTTTCCTGTTTATGAAAAAAGACTTGATGTTTTTGGCCTGTAGGATCAATTACTGTATCAATTAGTTAAGACCTTTCAAACTCAGAAGTGTTAAGTCATTGCCTTAATTCCTTGTAGAGAAAACAGATCTTTGCTGTTTATGACCTGAAACTGCTTTGACTTCTAGAATAGTTACTGGGTCTTTAAGAAAACAAGATAATTATTGAGTCCAAGAGGCGACTCTGCCTGGCATTTTGGACCAAGGGCAAGACAAGGAGGGGGAGTTGTTTGGGAGGACTGATATGATATCACATCTCTCGGGAACTCTGCCTTCCTGGAATGAGCATTTCCAACCGTATGTTCCTAACAGAGAAGGGATTATGTGGGGTACCACCTCACAGAACACACCCTGTTTATTTTAGATGAGAGACTTGCCCAATCTCGGTGGTGGGTGGGACAAAGTCTGAGATATTGAGGCCTTCCATTTCCTCTGTGTTCCACAGTCATTACCACCCTTGGCCTTCTCAACATCCCGGATGCAAATAGCCAGAGAGGGGAGTTATCCCCACCATTGAGATGTAGATGCCAAAAATCAGAGAGCTGTGTTAACGTGCCTCATCTCACACAGCCGTGAGGGGCAGAGCCCCTGCAGAGTCCAGGGACCCTCTTTGCTCCTCTGTGGTGGGTCTTGGCCTGTTACTCTCCACTTCCTTTGCACTGACCCTTTCTAATGGCCGGACTCCTCTTCAGTGTCTTCCCGGGTCCAGATTTACCTAGTTGACAAGGTACAACACGCTCATTTTTTAAGGAGCATGTGCAGGAGACAGCATGAAATTTCTCTGAATTTGGGATCCGGCCGATGGTGAGTTTTATTTTCTAAAACACAAGTAAGAAGGAAACTAAATGACTAAAGATGATCCTCATGATTGTTTGTTCTCAGTCTGTCCTCATTAACACCCTCTGAAGCTGGTTTTGAGGAAAATCCTACCATGAACCACAAAATCTGGCCAGAGGAGCCATACTGACTTGCCTATTCAGGTGGAGGATGGATTTTACTCTCTGGCGGCTGCCAGCCTGAGCCTTTAGGGTAGACCCGATGGGCCCAGTTGTACCAGGATGTAAAAACCTCTTGAAACTGGATAATCCAGATGAAACCATAAAAAACCAGCAAAAACAAGGCTGGACAGGCCCCGGACAAGATCAAGGGGAAATTAAAGTTTGATGTATCTCCCCTATAACCTCGCATCTCCTCCTTTTTTTTTACACACACCCCTTCCCCCCAACCCTTAAAATCTCACATGGACTCCTCTCAATGTCCCTACCCTGTCCTCAACCCAACCTCCTCCTCATCTCTCAACTGTAGCCCAACAGGAGGGAAAGTGGATGGGATCAGTCCAAATGCCCTAAAACAATTAGGGTCCTTGGCTGCCCCTCCTTTGGTTCCATACATCCCCCTCCTTCCAACAATTCTTTTCCCTTCCAGGGACAAGCTATTTGAATCTTTAAAGAGAACTGGACATCCATTTTAACATAAACAATAGGAATAGGAGGGGGGATGGGAAAGTAGAAGTTTTTGATCTTCCAAATAACCATGTTGGCGTACGCCCCATATTTCTCCATAACATCTAATTGTTATCCAATAGAAAGGGACAGGCAGAGTCAGCACAGGGGAAATGCTATTGTCCCCTCCCACCCAAGATGCTTCACAGTCTAGAAAGGAAGTCTTAGGGGCACCTGGGTGGCTCAGTGGGTTAAACCTCTGCCTTCGGCTCAGGTCATGATCCCAGGGTCCTGGGATCAAGCTCCACATCTGGCTCCCTGCTCTGCAGGGAGCCTGCTTCCCCCTCTCTCTCTGCCTGCCTCTCTGCCTACTTGTGACCTCTCTCTCTGTGTCAAATAAATTTTAAAAAATCTTAAAAAAAAAAGAAAAAGAAAGGAAATCTTGGTACTCTGTAGTCAGGAGTGTCCAAGTGAACTTCCTGCATATGCTCCCCAGCAAACATTTCTCCACACCCTCCCCCCTTTGTTTTTGCTTCATAGCTGATGCCTAGCTCTTTGGGTCAGAGTATTGTTTGGTAACATTCAGAAGATTATATTGAACACTTGGCCCCAGGGTAAGTTTCTGGCCAAGGAAATATATTATACTCCCCTGATTGTTGGACTGAGCCCCTGACATCTAATTCTTTTCCAAACTCCTTTCTGGTCTTCAAAACTAAGCCAGACACCACCTCCTCTAAGACGCCTTTCTGGTCTTCCTCAGATAGCGTCACTCCTTTTTCCCCTCTGTTCCCATGGCCCTCTGTTCACATCTTAGAGCACACACTGTACTGTAACTAGCACATAACATGCCTTTTTGATCCATAATATGTGAGCTCTTTAAGCTTTGGCTGAGGCCATTTATGTAGCTCTACAACTTAGCCCAGGATCCAGCATAAAGGAAGTTTTCAGTCAATGGTGAATGAATGACTGAAGGAAGGAATGAGTCCTTGTCCTGCCACTAACTAGTTATGTCCCTTCGACAATTCCCTCACCCTTGCTGGATTTCCCATTTAGAGAATATGGATAACACTACTTGTTTGACCAATGAGGTTATTGTGTAATGCAGAAGAGATAAGAATCATAAACCCTGGAAGAAATTGGAGAGATCATCTAGCACAGTGGTTTTCAGGAATTTTAAGCCAAGGAAACATTTCTTCCAGGAGAGCTAACAGAGCCAATGTAGGAAGCAGATAAACGACAAATGTAGATCATTCTTGTTGAAGTCTTATATGCATACTGTCCCCTTCTTCACCTCTTCTTCAAGTCCTTGTCTCTTATGGGCCCAAGGAGCACAGGTTGAAAACCAACTATCTTACTGTAGAGAGATAAAGGTAAAGCCCAGAGAAGAAAATGATTTTCCCAAGGTTATGTGGCATGTTAGAAATAAACATAGGCCGGGGAAGGAATGTGCCCCACCGAACCAGCACCCACAGGCAGAGCCACGGCGAGCCCTTTGAAAACATACATAGTTAATACACACTCACACGTTCTGTTTAATTCTTCCAATAACTCTGTGAGGAAGGTATGGCGAGGCCAATTTCTGAGATGAGGAGTCTGAAGAGTTAAAAAGAGGACCCTGGCCAACGTTCCCCAGCCAATAGTTGGAGAAGGAAAAGCAGTAAACGCAACAGAGTGCCTAGTGTGGGCCAGTCCTACTTGTAAGCACGTGATACCTATTATCACAGTTAATTCTGCAACGAGTATGAGCCTTACCCCCAATTTTGCAGAAGACAAATTTGAGGCACAAATTGGGTAAAGGAAATGGAACACACACCCTGAGCCAATGGGATTCCCTTGCAAGCTCCTTCCACCACCTCATGCTGTGTCTGAGGTCTTGGACACCGACGTTCAGTCTCCTATCCCTGGCCCTCTCCAAATACTCCTTTATATGAAACAATTTTGAAAAGCTTCTAAAATAACATTCTGTTATTTGCATGTATTTGCATGTACTGTTTAGACTCCACCCAAGACCTTGGTCTTATTCCTGGCCAGGGCCAGGCAGCAGGACTCACCTCCTTCCGGACAGACCGGCTGAGAAACAAGGAGGCCTCATCCAGGCCATGGGGCTTCAGGTCGTTCACGGCCAAAAGATGATCTCCATGAAAAAATAAGCATCCCAGGTGCGGGGGGCCTTGCCACTGAGCCACACTGCAATGAGACACAGCATTCAACTCAAGTGTGAGACTGTGTGCCCGCAGGACAGAGACTAGGGTCCCTCATGACCATCACCAGCTTCTTAAGCTATCGTGCACCACATCTAATGCAAACTCCATTTTCTTTTGGAATATTCTCTCATCTCTCACTACTGTTGGACCCGACCCTTCTTCCAAAACCAACTCTAATCATACCGTCTCTACACAGTCCTCCTACATTCCCCTTCCTTTTTAAATTTTTTTAAAAATATTTTATTTATTTATTTGACAGACAGAGATTACAAGTAGGTAAGAGAGGCAGGCAGGGAGAGAGAGGAGGAAGCAGGCTCCCCGCGGAGCAGAGAGCCCAATGTGGGGCTCGATCCCAGGACCCTGGGATCATGACCTGAGCCGAAAGCAGAGGCTTTAACCCACTGAGCCACCCAGGAGCCCCTACATTCCCCTCCCTTTAATGACTCTCCCTGCCCCTGGACTTCTATTGCAGGGTGGGAACACCCATTCCTTGTATACTTAAATCCCATGCATTTTGTAGTTGTTTATTAATGTGGCTGTCTTTTTCACCAGGCTATGAGACCCCAGAAGGATAGCACTACCTTCAGAAAGAATTTTTTTACAGCCACATAACTCCAAGTAAACAGAAGGTGTTTAATAGGTATTTACTGAAAGGGAGCACGTGATGATTACACAATGACTATCTAATGAACAATACGTGAATGGAGGAATGAGCAAGCCCAGGCACAGAGAAGTCAATAGTGTCAGTCAAGTATTTACTGAACCTCTGAGATTCTTAGGAAATTTTAAAAAGTGGAAGATCGCGTTTCTTGCCTTCTTACAGAACTTGTCACCCTTTACATTAAAGGGGTTTCTTCCCTTGTAAAAATGTAATCTTCCACCAAAACAAATTGCAAAGGTTTAAAAGCATTTAGAACCAAATAAACAGTGCTGATTTTAAGAAAATTCTCTCTTTTGCTTCTGTCCCTGACCAAGAGGTGTCTGGAAGTCTTTGACCTTGGTCCAACCTTTTCTTTTAGACCTTAGATTCTTGTTGACTTCACACACTTCATCCATTTATCCCATTGTCATTGCTCAGTGATTAATGACTTAATAGTCATTGCTCAGAATGATTTCCCTGGACCATACCTATTCCTTCCTGCTTTTCTTTACCTTCGAAGTATAGAAACTTGCTGCTTACTGGTCTTCTGGGTCCTCCTATCTGCAACCCATAGCAACACCCTTCTTTCTACCTCTAACCAAAGACCTTTGGTGATAACAGCAACACTACCATCCAAGCTCTCTGTTTTGCCACATACAGAGTTTCAAGATACAATTGTTATCTCCCTATCTTCCCACACCATTTATAATCAAGAGCCCTCAGATCTCCCACCTACCATATCCGACCTGCGGCTTCTGTGAGAGTGAGATAATTGATGATGTCGGAAGGAGAAAGGAACACATTTAGTTTCTCCACTTGACCTTCATCAGGGATGTTACTATGAGATAAAATGTTTGTAAAAGTCACATTAGGCCATAGTCTCTGGTTCTGAACTGACTTCCCGAGTAGACTTTGCCCTCTTACATCTAAGATGGTATTTTCCAGTTAAAGATTGTCCCCCAAATTTGCAGAATATGAATTTAAGTTACTCATTAATACCCTCCCTACCCCTTTTGGAATGTGGTAGTGCATGGCAAACAGTAGAGTAAAAAATGGACTAAGTTGATAACATATCACATCTATCTGCTCATTTCTCCACTGGAAATGATTCATAGAAACAATGGAAAGAGTGAAAATGGAGAACAAGCTCATCAAATACTCTTGGCATCACTTAAAGCCTATCACTTCCCCCTCCTATTCTATAACCAAACATCATGCAACTTGTGTGCCCATAATCTTAACTGTAGACATTGGGGGACACACTACCTAGTTCAGCACGATCCAAAGTTCCAGGGCCTGAAATACTAGCCGAGGGAGAATTTTTAGAAATATTTGAAAATGCTACCCACAGCCCAGGGGGGACCACTTTACTTCTAGCTCTGTTACTCACTGCCCTTGGCCACCACATCAGTGAGAAAGGGAAGCTGGTCAAAATGTTGGCTGACTTGGAGATTTTTAGGAATTACTTTAAAATTCGAATTCTGAGTAAAAAAGGAAAGCTGCCTTGCTCTAAGGGCCCATAAAGTTTTAGAAATTAGAACTTTACTTGATTAGAATAGATAATTGCACAACGGTAAGCGAGGCCAACCCCTTTTTGTCATTCATGGTCTGTGCTTCCATACTGGCAGGTGGAAGACAAGAGTCACTTTGTGAGTCTTGTTCTTGTAAGTGAAGTCCCCCGTTCTGGATCTCTGGAAGGGCCTGGGATTCCTCACTGCTATCAGCAGTCTCGTGGGACGTCTCTCTGAAAACACTGAGGTGTGAGAAATTAACACAATACCCTTTTTCAGCAGGTCTGTTTACAACTTTCTATGGTCTGTGAATCAGATTTCAGGAGCTAGGAACCTAGTGAAAGCTAACAAGGTCTTCAAGTATGCCTAGCCTTCAGGATCACAGAATCAAATTTGATAGACTTTTTTTCTGAAAATGGAAATGGCGTCAAAATAACTCTTTACATTGGGAGGACTTAGAGCACAGAAGGGAGAATGCGAGGCATACATTCAGAAGAGAAAATAAGTTCCCCGGGAGATAGAATATGGTCTGAGGTGATCAATCCATGCTTTTCAGGAGGTAGAGAAATCATTCTCACGTCTTCTTGTTTTGAGACTATGGAATAATGGAGTGACTTGGTCTGTGGCAACGCTTTTGAATTAATATGTCAACAGTAATGGTTCTAAAAGAGTGCGTTTGTTAAAAATCAGTTTTAAGAACACGGCAATTTTACATACCAGGATTTCATTGACATGTAATGATTCTCAGTTGTCTCAGAGAACTGGTCTAGACTGTCAGCCTCGGCAGATTCACCAGAGTCATTGGAAGCAACGAAAGTATTCAACTGCAGACAAGAAGAATGGACCTAAACGCAAGTCTACCAATAGCCAGGGACCTCTTAACCCTTCCATGATGGCCCTGGGCCCTGAAAGGGTAAGTACATCCCCCACAGGATGAATAGTGGCGCTCATTCTAGGAGACTGAACTGGGAAAGCCTCTCCAACTCCAAGTCTGTTTCCTCCTCCTGGATTCCCCCACGCTCCCAATACAGCATTTTGCTGGACTGCATCGCTGGACTGCATGTATTTTTCTGTTTCATCACCAGGCACTTAATGATATGAACTCTTTTTCCCAGCCGGTGCTACTGGAGGATCCTGTCACCTGGCTGGGCCAGACTCCCACACAACACAGGGCTGCAGGGGGCTGCAGAAGTCCTAGAAATATGTCCCCCCTAACCCCGAGGGTCTCCACACACCCCTCATGACTACGTCATTTGGGGGAATGGTTAATCCAGAACCCTGAGGGCTTTTACCTGCCTGCCTAACAGATTCATCATGAACCCATAACTGGAAAAATCAGTTTTTCCGCTGCTCCCCTATAAATGGTGGACTTCCAGGGCCAGCTTTCAGGCCCCTGGCTTCACCTGGACTGCACCTTTGCCCTCTGGCCTGACCAAGCTGTGTTCAGGCTTTGTAAGGTCCCACAGCCCCCTCTGACCTCCTCGCCTTCACCCATGTATCTCCTCTTTCTCTGAACTTCTACTGCACAGTTTTGTACTTAATTTGCGGGGCGGGGGGGGGATCTTTTTACCAAGGGCCTTTTAGCTTAGTTTTACCAGCCTTACTAGCTCAGTTTTACATGGTCTTCTCTCTGGAAGCCCCCCTCCCCTGCCTTCCTTCCCTCACACACCCCATGCATTTTCTGAGCATCTCTCATTGGCACAGAGCCCTTTCTGTCTGGTCTCATGGGCGCTCCTATTCAAGAGTCAACACTGTGACGCATCACCTGTGCCCCATTCATTGCTCTGGTCCACAGAACCCCGCCTAGTCCCCCAGGAACAGTATGCAGCCAGGGCCCAGCAAATATCTGTACAAGGAATGAAGGGTTAATGGATGGAGGGGGTTACCTCTAAAAGAATACTCTGAGGACTAACATAATAACTCTCTTCTTCTGTATCTTCTGTAGTCTCTGACAAGAAATCATGTAGTGAATGGGCTTGTCTGAGTCCTGGAGAATTTTTTTCCATTAAATGCTGAATAAAGAGATGAAGACAGAATTAATTATTTTCTTTCTTTCTCCCTTTCTCCATCTTTCTTTCCTTCCTTCCTTCATTCCTACCTTCCTTTCTTTCTCTCTTTCTCTCTCTCTCTCTCTCTTTCTTTTTCTTCTTTTTGCAGGGGACAGAATTAAACCATATGCTCTTTGGAAAAGCCATACTAGATTAATTGGGTTGAGAAGATCAGAGGATCTTCCAAGGTTACAAGAAGAAGCCCACACAACTTGAACTTGCCTCTTGCATCTGGATCACCTTGGTGATATAAAAATATAAGTCCATCTTTCTGGCTTTCTCTACAATTGGGATTTGTAATTCAGAACAAGTGGTTCACTCTGGCAGGGCTGGGAGAGTTTGGGGAAGTAGTGTTCTAAGGCACTTAGCTCTGCCACGGACGCCCCCACCCGCACCTACTAGTTTTCACCCAGTGCCATCTGAGAAGGTAATTAGCCCATGGTCAAGGCACCACACCTTTCCTCTTCCTGCTCAATATTCCTCTTTTGTGTTCTGCTCACATACTTCTACTGTTTCCATAGAAATGGAATTTGCTCATGTTGATCATGTGATAGCATGAATTATAGTCTTCAAGGTAATGTAGTTTCAACCAATTACCGCCTTCCCTCCCCAGCAGATACAGGATAGTCTACTGAAGTAGCTGCTGTGCCCGGCAGGAGAATTGTTCTAAGTACAACTTAATTCTTCTAAGAACAATGCCTGGGAGCAGGGGGTTTTGAAAAGTTCTTGAATGTGTTCTAAGAAGTCCTTGAAGGAAAGGGATTTTAAAAACATAATCCTTTCAACTGTGTCCATTTCTCTAGTGCCAAGATCATGAAGCCAGACCACGCTGAGCTGGGGGTGAAGAAGGGTTCCCACTTAGTTTGGGCAACAACAAGCCCCAACAAGGCAGACAGTACTTGTAACTGGAGCTGACTGAAAAATCACGGAGTTGGAACACAGCGTGTGAAAAGGCAAGACAACCCAAAAATGTTATCTTTAGGGAGAGGGGTATCGTGCATGAAAAACAAGAGGTATTTACTGAAAAGAGTTATGTTTTGCAACCCATTTCCTGCAAATACCAAATGAGGTGTTTGGCTTGGTGAATTTGATCCACTATAGAAAGCTTTTAAAATAGTTGGAGAGCTCCCAGCCAGATAGAACAGGAGCTTATGCTGTATTCACACGTGCTGTGTACCCAGGGAGAAGGGAAAGTCAATGGGTACATCTCTGAAGGACAAATGGTATCCATGGCAGAAAAAAAAAGCAAGCAAACAAACAATTACTCAGCACACTTATCCAGACTTGGGAAGATTGCAAATCTGAGCAAACCAGAGAGTATAATCACAAATCACTTTAAAGGGCCAGGTGTATTTTTCCCCCTCAAATGGATTTCACTAGAAAGAAAGATGAAGTCACACGCCCACACACACACACACACACACACAGGGAAGCAAGATTGATCTGGGTAAGTGAAGGAAATTAACAAGAGCCTTGGTGTTACCCCAGAAGTACAGATGATAGGGCAGAAAACCAAGTGGTGTTTCAGGAATCTTTTCACAGAGGTACTCTGTGCCCTCTGTGTGAAAGGGAGGAAAAGGCTGGCAGCCAGGCTTTTGGTTAGCTGGAGGGCTCCCCAGCTCACATACGTGGATGCAGGGCGAGGGGCACCCAGAATGAATGAATACCTTTCGAGGTAGGCAGGGCAAGCAGTAAGGCTCATTGTGGTACAAGAAACAGACTGAACATAAGACCGTCACTAGCGCTAAGAGTCCTTCTTATGGTGGGTTAGGCTTAGAGCAAAGTGTCAGATACACTGGTAAGACTTCTGAAGCATCAGTGGACCCCCAAGCAAGGCGTCCTGAGAGAGAGAGACGGGAGTCTGATTACCATGTCTGGAAGACTGTTTCTTGGTGTGGTGGGGCCGACAGCCTCCGGTGTGCTGGAAGGACCAAGGAGAGGGCTGGGGTCTGAAGAGGGCCTTTTACTGCCCAGTGAGAATTTCTCCTGCTTATGGAAAAGGAATATTGCAATCAGGGCACGATTGATCTCTCCCCCGGAATTAAACAACAGCCTTGTGGCTGGGCTTCCTGCCTCCAGTCTTTTACTGCGAACACGTTTACCCCAGCCAGCCTTCTCTCACTAAGACAAGACGCAACCGTGCCTCTCTGCGGTTTCCAAACCTTTGAGGATTCCCAGCCTGGCCTTCAGATGCCCTGAGTTTCCCTAGACCCGCCTGTCCAAACCGACACCTCTCTGCAGCCCACGCCTTGGCTCTAATCATTTGATTCTACTCATCCTCACGTCTCACTTTTCTTCCTCCTCGGCCTCCGCTTTCTTTATCAGCATCAAACAACTTAGAAAACGCGTCGAAACAATACCTAGAGACTGAGTTTCATTTATAAAGGTCTGCCCTAAGAAAGGGCTTGTGTAAATTAGCGAAGGTTCTTGGGAAGTAAACGAAACACTTAAACCTATTAGCCTTTACCTGAAAGAGATATTGCATTGAAAACGCAAGAGATAGGAGAAAGCATTTTTACAGAAACCACCCTAGACATAGTCACTCAAAAGGTACCCATTATGCACCTAGCATAACAATGATGGAAAATACTCTAGTTTCGGGGACCCTTAATAAAATGCCGCAGTTACCCTTCACTCCTCCGGCCCCCGTAATGAAGATCTGAAGTGTCTTGCAAGACACAGAAGTATTTCTTCCTATTGTTACTCATAAAACTGACAAGGATGTACATTCTCTCACTTATTTATTCCGCATATTAGTGCCAGTGGCTGAGGAGGAAAAGAAAAAGCTACCATTGTTTCCTCGTGAAAGAGGGTGTGCTCGTGTGCCCCGGCGTTTTATGAGGGATGGAGTCACCTGTGGGCCGAGGCGGGCTGTCTCTCCCCCGAGGCAGAATGATGACACGAAGGAGACCCAGTCTTTAATCTTCTCCCTGTCGAGAGGAATACACTCGCAGCTGCTGTGTGGCAACAACAGCCCCTGTGTTCCTTTGGAACCAGAGACGGGTTCTTTTATTAAGGTCGGAACAGGCAGGGGGAGCGGGCACCAGGGAAATACAGATTTTTTTCTGAAGTAGCTTCAGGGACCCACGGACTCCTCACCACTTCCGCACCTGCGCACTAGAACTCGTCTTCACGCCGCCTCCGGGAGGAGAGCGCAGGGAAATGGGGGAGGACGCTGGGAGAGAATGGTAGTAATCCCAGGGTTTGGAGCTCTTGGCTTTGACACTGATTTCTTTTGTGTTCTTAAGCGAGCCCCTTCACCTGTCAGTGCCACTTTCGTGTAGCTATTCTGGTGTGACCCCCTTCGGGGAAGGCATGTGTTTATGAAGAATGGGTTTGAATGCAGTTATATAAATCACATCGTCTTTTCTGTTGACTCTGCACGACAACGAAAACGAGAGCCTTTGGCCTTGGGCTTCATCTGCAACAGATCGAGGGTCTTCATACTTTGGCGTTCGCTACCTCCTCTCACAGCTTCTTCCCCTGACCCTGGCCTTCCTGCCAAGCAGATGATCATCTATAAAGGATCCATTAGGCACTTTGCTAGCGCCAGGAGCCCCTCTTAAAAACTGAAGACCCCCTCAGGGATGAGTACTGCCCCTCCCTAACATAGGTAGCCTGTATAGTTGTTTGTGAATTGGTTATTATTTTTTAAAGATTTATTTATTTATTTAAGAGAGGGAGAGAGCAGGGAGAGGGGGTGGTGGGGAGAGGGGGGGTGGGGAGAGGAAGGGGGAGAGGGGGACAAGCAGACTCCTTGCTCCACAGGGAGCTCATTCTCACAACCCATGAGATCGTGACCTGAGCTGAAATCAAGAGTCAGACGCTGACCCAACAGAGCCACCCAGGCATCCCTGTGTGTATTGGGTCCTTTCACATGAAGTGCATCTGGGCTGTTGGTGATAGGGGTATGGGTTGAATTGTGTCCCCTCAAAAATTTGGATACTGAAGTCCCAACCCCCAGTACCTCAGGATGGGACCTTATTTGGAAATCGGGTTATGTTGTTGTAGCTGTAATTAGTTCAGATGACATCGTACTGGCCTCCTAATCCAATAAAACAAGCATCCTTATAAAAAGTTTGGATGCAGAGACATGCACCCAGGGAGAATGCTGTGTGAACCTTAGAGTTCTGCTGCCACGAGCCCCGGAACTACCAGAAGTTAGGAGAGACCTGAAACAGACCTTCCGTAGGACTTCAGAGGGAGCATGGCCCTGGGACAGCCTGATTTCAGATGCCTAGCCTCCAGAACAGTGAGACAATACATCTCTGTTGTTCTAGGACACCCAGTTTGTGGTCCTTTGGTATGGCTGCCCCATTTGTTTCCTACAAATACTGGGATTTTTCAAGATATTATCACAAATGAGGAAGACTATCAAGATGGTCTTGAAGGGTGTAGCCATGGGCTTCTGATCAAAGGGTGTTGTTTATCGGTTTATAATGTTTCATTTGTCTGTGTGTCTGTTTTTTACTGGGTGCACAGGAAACACTGTGCTGTCTTACAACTTACCTGTCCTGGCCAATGAGGAAGTATTCCCTGTTAGTGGTTCGTATGGACATCACCTCATCAGGGAGGCATTTAAACATCTTAATTACAGATTGCATTTTTTCCTGGCCATGTATGCCAACTTCTACACTGGAATTCCTGTCAGATACAGACACAAAGTGTTAAGCAGATTCGAACATGAAGACTAGCATTTCATATTAGGATTCAAACTGAATAAAATTTAGCTCTGTTTGATCAGTGTCTGATAATTTCAGAAAAGACGTTTAGATCTGGTTCACCACCGATAGAGAATACTTTGCTCAGCCTCAAATTTAATTCAAAGATTCTTTTTTTGGTTGGAGTCTTTGTTCTACAAAGTATCATGTTTTCTACTTTTCTTTTTGTACAAAATTTCTGATAGCAAAGACAAAAAAAGCCAATCTAAATACTTTTTTAAAATCTATCTTGGCTTTATGAAGTGATGATTTTATCAGCCCTCATCCATAAATTAAGTGAATCAAAATCTTTTGTAACTAGATGCTTATTAAGTAATAATTTATGAACTAGGGCATACAATACAAAATAAGTATTTAGCTATGTTTTGCTCAAAAATGTTCCTCATTTTAGCTTCTTTTCAGCAAAAACTACTGTTGAGTGTGAAGCCTTTGGTTCTTTCAGTCAATGATTTAAATTTCTATTTGTAGGCAACTTGTTTGTATTCTCAATTGGATACACACTGGTCAATTTCAATGGACCCTCGGCGATGTTGGTCTTTGTAATAGGAAAGACGAAGGCTCCTTTCCCCACTCTTGGAAAGAATGAAAAACCGCCTTTTCCAAGAAGACTGAAAAAAACGAAACCATTTTGCATCTTAGTTAAATCTCGGAAGAAAAGAAAAGATTTTTAAAATGCTCACAAGCCCGTGGGAGGCCTGTTAAATCATGGTGCACACTTACAGAAGAGAAGAAAAGCTGAGGAGGTGGAGATTTAATAAAGTAATCTTGTTTGCAGACTTCATTTTCATAATAAAATGCCAATGGTTTGCCTAATAAAAGAAAGTGAACAGATTCAGTTTGTTCCCTGTAAATTTTGGAAAAGAGAATTGCTGCAATCGGAAAACACTATTTACCTCTGGAAAGGTCTGCAAATTATTCAGTTATGGGAAAGAACATCTCTAATAGGGCCAGGAAAACAAAGAAGCCAAAGGACCACCAGGGTTCCTCTTACTTGTCCACAATCAGGACCTTCCTTCAGAGGACATGTAGAAGCTCCTTAAATGTCTAGCTCTAGCGTCTGGGGACACCTTGCTGGCTCTCTAGCTGTGAGCCAAGGTTTGTCTCTATTCTTGTTAGAAGAACCAGGCTGAGGATCAGGGTAATTCTGCCTTGCCTTGGCTTAGCAAACAAAAGCAAAACCACCTGATATTGAAAATGAGGTGGCAGAGTGGTTAAATCACAAGGTTTCCAAAATGTTAACTGCTTCTCAGTAAGTACAGAAATGTATAGGGTTTTTTTTTTCCCCTGTATTTTCAAAAATGTCTTCCAGAAATCTGCACTACTTTTATTATTTAGAAAAACACAATGTTGTTAAAATAAAATTTATTAAAAAAAATAAAGGAGCTTGGTTTTGCTGTTCTAGTTTGTCCAGATTTTATAAAAGACAGCCTTTACTAAAGAGTTAGAGCTTTTATCTTAAGTGGAAACAGAGTCAGGATTAAGTAGCACAGTTGATGGGGCTATTATGCTACAGTCTATCTCGTAATTCTTTTTTTATACTTTTTTTTAGAATAGTTTTTTTCTTTTAAGATTTTATTTATTCATTTGAGAGGAAGAGGGAGAGGGAGCAGGAGCAGGGGGAGGGGTAGAGGGAGAAGCAGGCTCCCCGCTGAGCAGGGAGCCCCGGGGCGGGGCTCGATCCCAGGACCCTATGATCATGACTGAGCTGAAGGCAGATCTTTAACCGACTGAGCCACTCAGGTGCCCCTTCTTTAACATTTTTTTTAAAAGTTTATTTATGGGGCGCCTGGGTGGCTCAGTCGTTAAGCGTCTGCCTTCAGCTAAGGTCATGATCTCAGAGTCATGGGATCGAGCCCTGCATTGGGCTATCTGCTCAGTGGGAGCCTGCTTCTCCCCCTCCCTCTGCCACTCCCCTTGTTTGTGTTCCCTCTCTTGCTGTCTCTCTCTCTGTCAAATAAAAAAATAAAATCTTTAAAAAAAATAAAATCTTTATTTATTTAAGTAATCTCTATATCCAACTCAAACTCATGACCCTGGGATCAAGAGTCACATGCTCTTGCAACTGAGCCAGCCAGGTGTTCCCAGAATTGAGTAATTCTTAGGCAGCTGTCCTCACCTTGCCTCCCTCTCATCCCTCTGAAGCAACTCTGTCTGGTCCCCATCCCTCATCCCTACACACACACACACCCCCCACACACACTGGAAAAGAAAAAGAAAAAGAGAAGGAAACAATATTGCTATTAGCTTCTTTTTAAAATCATCATGTGGCCTTGGATGAATACAGATTTATTTACTGAACAAGTATTTGTAGAGCACCTTGGATCACCATCTCCCATTTCCTCTTCTGTAAAATGGAGACAATAGCACTGACCTTACGAATTTGTGGTGAGGACTGAAGGAGTTAATACATGGAAATCTCTCAGCACTGGGCCAGGCACACAGCAGGGCTCAATGAAGAGTAGCTATTATTAATAATAGAGGAAACTTTAGCCTTTGTCATTTGAACGGTAAACCAGTCTCTCTTCTACCTATAACACAGGTGCTCTTTGGTGGTATTAAATTTAGAGGGTTCAAGGGATGTAGGTATTTTATGAAAATTTGGTGTTGAAAGTCTCTAATAATATTGTATACAATTAGCTGAATCTTTTTTTTAAGGAGGGGAAGGGCAGAGGGAGAGGGAGAGAGAATCTCAAGCAGGGTTCATGCCCAGCATGGAGCCAGACATGGGACTCGATCTCATAACCCTGAGATCATGACCAGAGTTGAAATCAAGAGTCAGATGTCCAACTGACTGAGCCACCCAGGTGTCTTTACAAGTAGCAGAATCTTAAAGTAAACATCTGTGAAGACGTTCCCCAGTTTAGACATTCCCAGGGTGTCCCCAGTATTCACATGGACTACAAGCTCCAGGGCACAAAACCTCTGATAGTGTTTGTTGACCATGGCAATGGTACTGTTTTCTCCAGAACTGATGCTGAGGAATCACCAGCTCTCACTCTTCCATCAGCTTATGGCCAGTCAATGATTAAATCATGCCAGTTTCACTTCCCAAATACTTCTGGGATCCATCCCTATTTCCCTGTTCCTATCAGCACCGCCTTCAAGATCTTCACACGTTTCAGTATGTTTCAGTTCATGTGAATTCGAGAACTTTGCATGTTTTTCACGGTACTGTTTCAGTAGCTGTCCAGTTTGACCCCCTAATTCAAATCCATTCCTGACATATCCCTGAGACTAAACACCAAATCTGACTGATCTAGTACTTCGGGCAAAGACAGAATAACAGAGACTGGGTCTACCAGATAGAAGATATAATAGTGGTTTTCAAAACACTGAGCATGGGCAGCTAATGTCACTGATCCCTAAGAGACAGGAAACAATCCCAGTAGGTCCTATAATCCCCTTGAGAGAGATTCCAGGCTACAGCACAGGAAAGGGGAAGTGAGGTGGAACCAGGCGGATGGCTGGGTTGAGGAGACAGAGCTAAGGGTTCAGGGAGATCAAGGCACTAGGGTTCACAGGACAGAGTCCTGGAGAGGGAAGAGCTTCACACAGAAAGAATCATAGAAACATGCATCAAGTTCTTCTTAAGTATTCAAGAATATAAATCAATATGTGGGTGTGAGGAAACTACCCGAGGCCAAAGAACCACTAGAAAAGATTAGAGGGAACAGTGTCTGGTGCTCATACAGAACCAGAAGAATTAACTGTTCCCTCCAGCCAGACTGGTAACATTTATAATTTATGGGATTTTGGGTAGGGTGCTTCAAGAGGTCTTGACTCAGTAGTGAGGGATAATTATCTCTAGGCTGAGGACTGTTCCTTAAAAGGATCAAATTGTTTCCAAAAAACTTAACTACCTCCCAGGACAAAGCTCAAGGTTTGTTGAAATACAAAAATATGCAGCACCCAACAAGGTCAAATTTTCAATGTACGGCAATGAATTAGAGACTACCAACCATGCAAAGAGGCAGGAAAAACATGGCCCATAATTAGGAACATAATTGATTGAAATGAGCCTAGAACTGACACAGATATTCCAATAACCAGAGAAAGCCATAAATACAGTTACTATAACTGTGCTTTATAGATTTGAGAAATTAGGTAGAGATACAGGTGATATCAAAAAGATCCAAACTGAACTTCTTCTTCTTTTTTTTTTTTTTAAGATTTTATTTATTTATTTGTCAGAGAGAGAGGGGGAGAGAGAGCGCGAGCACAGGCAGACAGAGTGGCAGGCAGAGGCAGAGGGAGAAGCAGGCTCCCTGCTGAGCAAGGAGCCCGATGCGGGACTCAATCCCAGGACGCTGGGATCATGACCTGAGCCGAAGGCAGCGGCTTAACCAACTGAGCCACCCAGGTGTCCCCCAAACTGAACTTCTAAAGGTGAAGACTACAATGTCTCAGCAACAAACAGACAGACAAAAACACAGGACAGATAGCATGAACAGCAGATTTAGTGCACGTGAAGACAAAGTACTAGGGACTATCGACATAAATGCAGAAGAAAAAGAATAAAAAAACATTAACAGAGCAGCAGTGCACCATGGGACAATTCCAATGGCCTACAGTATAAGTAATGAAATCCCTAAGTGGGAAAGTGGACAGGAAAACATTTGAAGAAATAGTGCCGAAAAGTTTATAAATTTAAGGAAAATTATAAATCCACAGATCCAACAAGGTCAGGAACCCCAAACACAAGGTACATGAAGAAAATGGCATGAAAGCACATCGTAATCAAACTGCTCAGAACCAGTGATAAAGGAAAAAAATCTTAAAATCAGCTGGTGGTGGAGGGGTGGTGGTGGTGTTTGGAATATGTACGCAGAAGGAAAAGGAAAAATAAATCTAAGATATTAGATTTCTCACCAGATACAATGCAAGCCAAAAACACAGTGGAACAACATTTTTAAAGTACTGAAAGAAAAACACTGTCATTCAAGAATTCTAAATGCAGCAAAAATATCTTTCAAAAATAAAGGCAATTTCAAGACATTTTTCAGACACAAAAGTTAAAGGAATTCAACAACAGGAGGCCTGCATTATAAGAAACATTAAAGGAAGTCCTCTGGCTGGGAAAAAAAAATGGTATCAGTGGAAATCTGAACTTTATTTCCTGTTTTCCTTTTTATTTTCTTTTATTTTTTTAAATTACCATAAAATGTATTATTTGCTTCAGGGGTATAGGTCTGTGAATCATTAGTCTTATACAATTCACAGCACTCACCATAGCACATACCCTCCCCAATGTCCATCACCCAGCCACCCTATCCCCTCCCCTCCCACACCCCCCAGCAACCCTCAGTTCATTTCCTGAGATTAAGAGTCTCTTACGGTTTGTATCCCTCCCCGGGCCCAACCTGTTTCATTTTTTCCCTCCCTACCCACGACACCCTGTCCTAATGAAATCTTGCCATTTGCAATGATGTGGATGGAACTAGAGGGTACTATGCTAAGCAAAATAAGTCAATTGGAGAAAGACAATTATCATATGATTTCTCTGATGTGAATATTTTTTGTAATAATTATCTTTTATTTTATTTTAAGATTTTATTTCTCTATTTGAGAGAAAGAGAGATAGAGAGAGCATGAGCAGGGGTTGGCGAGAGGGAGAAGCAGACTCCCTACTGAGCAGGAATCCCAATGTGGGACTTGATCATAGGATCCCAGGATCATGACCCAAGCTGAAGGCAGACACTTAACTGACTAAGCCACCCAGGTGCCCCTGAAAATCTGAATTTATATAAATAAATGAAGAACACTGAATGGTAACTGGAGAGGTAAATATTTGAATTGTTTTCTTATTATTTAAATTGTTTAAAATTCAATTGATTGTTCAAACAAAAATACTAACAATATGTTGTGCAGGTTGTAGCATATGTGTAAGAAAAATACAGTTTCAATAAGTAAAATGCATGAAGGTCAGGAGGGTAAAATAGAGGTATACTTTTGTAAAATTCTTATATAGTATGTGAATTGGCATAATATCACTTGTAATAAGATAGACTGTGTTATGTTAAAGATATATACTATCAGCCCTAAAGCAACCACTAAAATAACAGAACAGTTACAGCTAATAAGCCAAGAAAGAAGATGAATAGTATCATAGAAGTACTCGATTAGTTCAAGAAGGGTCAAAAAAGAAGAAAAAGGGGAACAAACTACAAAACGAGACAAATAGAAAACAACACTATGATAGACTCAAGCCTGATCATTTCAATAATCACATTAAGTATACATATCTAAACAATTCAATTAAAAGACAGAGATTAGTCAGATTGGACAAAAAAGCAAGACCCAACTGTATGGTACTTACAAGAAACATATTTCAAATATAAAAAATATATAAATATATAAAAAATATATTCAAATGTAACAAATTTTTCAATTTTTGGAAAATATTTTCAAAAAATATATTCAAATATTAAAAATTATATACTCAAATATATTTTTTAAAGATTTTATTTATTTATTTGAGAGAAAGACAATGAGAGAGAGCGTGAGAGGCGAGAAGGTCAGAGGGAGAAGCAGACTCCCCATGGAGCTGGGAGCCCAATGTGGGACTCGATCCTGTGACTCCAGGATCATGACCTGAGCTGAAGGCAGTTGCCCAACCAACTGAGCCACCCAGGCGCCCCTACTCAAATATTTTTTAAAAACTTGTATGGTACTTACAAGAAACATATTTCAAATATAAAGATACGAATAGGTTATAAATAAAAGGTCAGCAAAAGGACATACTATGCCAACAGCAGTCCAAAGAAAGCTGGGCTGGCTATTTTAACAACATATTTCAAAGCAAAAAAATATTAGCAGGGATAAAGGTTTTTTTATAATGACAAAGAGGTCAGTTAATCAAGAGGACATAACAATCCTAATTACATACCTAATAATAAAGCTTCGTCATACATGAAGCAAAAACTGATAAAACAGCATAGAGAAATAGACAAATCCACAATTAGTCAGGGATTTCAATACCTCTCTCTCCATAACGGATAAAAAGAAATAGGCAGAATATCATAAAGATATGCTGGACTTGGACAATTTGGACAACACTATCAACAAACTTGTCCTCCTGATTGATATTTATAGAACACTCAACGACAGCAGAGTGAATGCCTTTCTCAAGGGCACATGCAACATGTACCCAGGCAGGTCACGTTCTGGGCCATAAAACCAGTCTCAACACATTTGAAAGGATCCAAGGTTTACAAAGTATATTTTCAGAACATAATGGAATCAAACTGGAGATCAATGACAGAAAACTTTTGGGAGGGATGTGTATGTTCATTATCTTGATTGCAGTGATGGTTTCCCAGGCATATACACATATCAAAACTCATCAAATTGTACATTTTAAATGTGTGCTGTTTATTGAATGCCATTTTCACGGCAAAAAGCTATTTCCAAAAAATATGAGCAGCCTAAAACGCAAATCTAATGATGCCTTTCTCTTGTTCAAAAGGCTACAAGGATTCCTGGTCTTATGAGATCAAGGTCAGGCACAGTAGAGTGCCATGGCCTCATCCTCTACTCTCCCCTGTCCTACTTTCTACACCCGTTGTCCTTTGACACACCCTGCCTCTAACTCACACATTGCGTTTTGTTCATGCCACCCCTCTCTGCTGAGATGTCCCCTTTCCCAATCTCTTTTAAAACCCTACACATCTTGTAGGGGCCAGCTTCAATGTCTTCTCATAAAACCTCTCTGGATTCCCATAACTACTTGTATGTTTTTCCTCAGATCCCCATCACGTTTTATTTCGTGATTCCTAGCATACCCTGATTATTTGTGCTTATCTTAGCTTCTCAAATCAGATACTCACATGTGTTTAACTTCCCAACAAAATTTACAAACTCACCCAGAGCAATGACTCTAACTTAATCTGTATAATCTCTAGAGTATGAAGTACAGTGGCTTTACTAATAATAGGTGCTTTGAATAGATATTCAAAACCATTTATTTTTAAGTTGAATTGGATAATTTGCTTTCTAAATTATTTCACTCCACACTCAGCTTTCCTAACTACCCACCTGCGATGAACTATGTCAGCATGAACAAGGACCTTTGAGTAATATACCTCGAGCTACCTCTCTGACAGCAATTCAGGCAGTTTCTTCAAGTGAGAATTTCCTACTAAATTAAAAATATGGGGCACCTGGGTGGCTCAGTGTGTTAAGCCTCTGCCTTCAGCTCAGGTCATGGTCTCGGGCCTGGGATCGAGCCCCACATCGGGCTCTCTGCTCAGCGGGGAGCCTGCTTCCCCCTCTCTCTCTGCCTACTTGTGATCTCTCTGTCAAATAAATAAATAAAATCTTAAAAAAAAAAAAAAAGAGGAGAAACAATATGGGATTGGGAGGGAGACAAACCATAAGAGACTCTTAATCTCACAAAACAAACTGAGGGTTCCCGGGGGAAAGGGGGTAGGGAGAGAGTGGCTGGGTTATGGACATTGGGGAGGGTATGTGCTATGGTGAGTGCTGTGAAGTGTGTAAACCTAGTGATTCACAGACATGTACCCCTGGGGCTAATAATCCATTATATGTTAATAAAAAAATTAAAAAATTAAAAAAGAGGATTAGGGTCATTAGCATCATTTAAAAAAATTAAAATAAATTACAAAATACTCTTCAGTCTTTTCTGGGCTAGTGTTTGTTTGAGTATCATCTCCAAGCAACAGATGGAACAGCTGGTTGATGAAAATCAGATAATGTCAAATTTCTAGACAGGTGAGCTCTTCCAAAATAATGAACCGAATCCAACAGCCCCTGCCACACCCTCCATACCAAGCATCATTGTCCCAGAATGCCACCCCTTAGCCTCACTAAAACTGTCTTCTGGATCCTGGTTAGCTTGATGAAAATTGTTTGTCACGTTCAATAGTTTTTTACTTCAGAGAGTATACGCCCTGGGTACCTGGACTCTTCTGAGGTCTGGGTTCCATTTTAGCTGTCTGTTCTCATCTGTCAAAAGGAAGAGTGAAAGGCCAGTTAGTCCTCAAACAACAGTGTGCTTCACTGATGAGCCACTCGATCGTGGAGCCTTAGGATGGTGCCCACGAATGTCGCTGCGATGGGTTATCAGCCTTCTGCTTTCCAATCAGCTCCTGAGGCTGATAGTCGCCACAGTAACAAGGACACATCCAGGCAACTTGTGTTCACTGAGGGGCAGTTCTGTGGAGGTGTTGGAAGGAGCCCTGTTCCCTGGACTTTCCTGCTCCATAAGGGACTGTGACAACAAAGTCCCTTCGGGAAACAGCACCAAGGAGGAGAGACAAGGACAGGGCACCAGCAGGAGGCTATGGACCCAATGCAGCTGAGGAAGCCTGTCTAGCCAAGAGGAAACATAAGATAAGCCCTCCTCCACACCAGGAACTTGCTTTCTCCAGAGGGAAACTCAAGAGCAAGGACCAGAGCATCGCCCTGTTCTTAAGCTGTCTCAGGTGTCTGCCCGGCGCTGGGGATGAAACTGACTCCCGAAAGCTGGAGCTCTTTCCTGGCAGCTGGGGGCAATCCTTTGACCATCGTCCTTGGCTCTGCGAGAAGGGGGACCCCAGAGGGGTAGGGCCTGGGGGCAGGGGAGATCTTTGCAACCAGGGATGTGTTGGTGATCAGAGCAAGACTCAAAATAGAGGGCAGCATCAAGCAGGGCAAGACCAGAGCAGTCCCAGGAAAGTGGGAGGAGGCCAAGGGCCCTTTATCTGTATTTTGCGTGTTATATATAATATATATAATACATATAATATGTATTAACATATTGATATGTGTTAACATGCAAAATATGTGTCAACCAACTCTAAGGCTTCTGGTTAATAGTAGGCTGTTTGTGGTTAAGTTTTAGGGGGAGTCAAAAATTATCCATGGATTTTCCACTGTGTGGGGGTTCATCGCCCCTAATCTCCATGTTGTTCAAGATTCAATTGTAGGGACGCCTGGGTGGCTCAGTTGGTTAAGCAGCTGCCTTCAGCTCAGGTCATGATCCCAGCGTCCTGGGATCGAGTCCCACATCGGGCTCCTTGCTCAGCAGGGAGCCTGCTTCTCCCTCTGCCTCCGTCTGCCAGTGCTTGCTCTCTCTCTCTCTCTCTCTGACAAATTAATAAATAAAATCTTTTAAAAAAATGCTTTAAAAAAAGATTCAGTTGTATATATATAGAAATACTGGATTTTCTACAGAATATGTAGTTCATATTATATGTATGAATTTCATACTACATATATGAAATCTATGTATACATATGTGAAATCCATTATACATGAAACCTATTATATATATTTTGCTTATATAACATAAACAGAACAAGCATAAGCTTATGTTATATAAATAAAATTCTATATTATATATGAAATCTCATTCAATTTCATATATATATTTAGAAAATACAAGATTTGGGCGCCTGGGTGGCTCAGTGGGTTAAGCCTCTTCCTTCGGCTCAGGTCATGATCTCAGGGTCCTGGGATCGAGCCCCACATCGGGCTCTCTGCTCAGCAGGGAGCCTGCTTTCCCCTCTCTCTCTGCCTACTTGTGATCTCTCTCTCTCTAATAAATAAATAAAATCTTAAAAAAAAGAAAAAAAGAAAAAAAAAGAAAATACATAGATTTCACATATATTGTTACATATACTACAGACCAGTACTTTTACAATGGTGTAGAACCCATTTTACAGATGAGAAACTATTATCAGGGATACTAAGCAATTTGCCTTTGACCACATAATTAAAAAGAAGCAGAGCCAGAATTCTAACCTCAGAGTTGTCTGAACCACTTTGCTTTTCCTATTTAAGAAAGAAGAATTAAATCTTTTCATAGTTCGGCTTGCATTTCTTGTCATTGCACACAAACAAAAAAAGCCTTTTAGATTTATCTCTTTGATCTCATTCAGGAGAATTGACCCACTATCATTACCTATAGCCTGTTCATTTTAATGTCATTTGGGATTTGATCAGCGTGATACCAAGAGGTCCTATTTCCTTCTGACCTGTACAATTACGAACCAAGAATCCCAAACAGCAATTTTGCTCAATTAATATTTCAGATTACCACAGCCTTGAGAACCTAAAACATTCAAACCAAGCAGTACTTACTAGAAGCCGGGGGGACTCTGGTTCAGTCCTCAGCAGAGTGCCCCGTCCGTCAGTCTCCTGACAGTATCACTGTTCAACTCTGAGTGCTGACTGGTGAGGTGAAAATTAAATATAATCTGTTTGAAATGTAAACCAACAGGAAGTTCCTAAACTGCTACCTTAGGGAAGATTTTGTGCTGGCCTTTAGCAAGTGTGGAAGCTGATGTCCTAGGGGAAATCCCGGCCTTTCATTTTTGTGGCTTGGCACAGAACTGCCCTTGACATTCCAACTGTCTAGCATCAAAAAAATAAAAGCAAACAAATTAAAAAAAAAAAACCCACAGCCTTTGTTCACAATCACAATGTTTCTTATTGAGAACAGTGTCAGCCTTGCCTTGATCTCATACACTCATTACTGTTGAAATATTGCTTTTGCTTCCCACCCATACATATCCTCCCAACGTCCTCCTGGGGAAGGTAGGGGAGATTCCTTTGTACCAGACGAGGAAACAAAAGCCTGACTTCAACACAGTTGCACATGCCAAGGGTCCCCAGGACGATTTGCTTCTTCATTCATAACAGTTGTCATCAACAGGGTGGCACAAGGCAGACTCTCCTGTGCAGGCATCCAACAACTCCTAAAAATAAAAGTTTTGCTCACTCTCCACCTCCCCTCCACTGCTTGTGTGCTCTCTCTCTCTCTCAAATAAATACTAAATAAAATCTTAAAAAAAAAAAAAAAAAGAGTGTTGCTCACAAGAGGCAATGGCTGTCAAACCTTGTTGAAATTCTCTTTTTGCTTCCAGTGTACTCTTCTCATCTGGTTCTCTTCTGCTTTGTCTCTTTGTTGGCTCCTCTACCTGCATGCAAGGCCTTCATTTCAGAATCCCCAGTTCCTTCCTTATACATTCCCCCACTCTGCAAGTACTTCTTCTTTTTTTTTTTTTTTAAGATTTTATTTATTTATTTGACAGAGACAGAGATCACAAGTAGGCAGAGAGGCAGGCAGAGAGAGGAAGGAAAGCAGGCTCCCTGCTAAGCAGAGAGCCCGATGTGGGGCTCGATCCCAGGACCCTGGGATCATGACCTGAGCTGAAGGCAGAGGCTTTAACCCACTGAGCCACCCAGGCGCCCCTGCAAGTACTTCTTGATGCTGGGAATGTTGAGAGTCTCTTGAGATTGGTGACCTTGAATTTAGCAAGATTCCTGTCTGATTGATGTGTGGCATTTAGTTGTTCAGGAACAGAATGGGGGGAACTCAGGGGTGAGGTTCATTTCAGGTTAATGGTTTTATTTTATTTACTTACTTACTTACATATTATTCATTTATTTATTTATTTAGTGCCAGGGAGTTACCACAGATAGACAAAGGAGCAAAGGAACTTACCATATTTGCAAAAGCCTTCCCCAAAGGATGAACCATGGAATCAGAGGCACATACAGAGGAGAGAGAATGAAGGGGACTCTTAGGGGGGAAGTGTTGGTGAGATTGAAGAAAGATGGAGCAAGTTGGCTGGAAAAGTATGAGGTCTGCATAGAGACAGCATGACTGACGATCTTAAAAGTAGAGCAGTTGCTGGGAGTGAGTGGGTGGCTTTGTTATCCTGTAAAAGGAAGGTCACTGGGGATGAGGAGGTCAAGGAACTGAGAAGGTAGGGTGTTTGGTCATCCACTTGGATGTCCAGTTTATCCTTTTTGAAGGTCTCTAAAGGTTTTTGAAATATGAGAAAGAGATTAAAGGTAATAATCTACACACCTCCCCCAACACATATACAACACTGTCTATTTCTATACTTGGATTCATTTGTAGAAGCAAAAGCAGACACAGATGTCAAAGGAGGACCCTTGGATCCATAGAAGATCAAAGTCAGAGTCTTCTTTATTTCAAAAGAATACTTCGGTCCAGTTTCTGGGGAATAGGGGATGTCTATAGGTGATAGAGGATGGCTTGAAGATTGTGACTTAGGGAGACAGTTAACAAGACCACCACTGGAGCCAGATGATGGATGATGGGGTTTCTTTTTTCTTCCTTTCCTTTCCCCTTATTGCCCTGAATCCTTATATGGCCCACCTGGCTGGCACTGGAGCAGTGGGATCTGGGTTGGTAGGGAAGGGGTAGCAGTATAGCTCAAAATAGGAAGTAGGATAAAGTAGGATAAAGACTCCCAAAAGTTGGGACCCCACAGAGTAGCTTTTTTCCCAAAAGCCCCTCTCTTGCATAGGGTTGGATGCAACTCCTGGCACCTTCTGTTTCTTAGATCCTCCTGCTGGTCAGCAATGAGACTTCCCTGGTTTTCAGTTATTTGGACTTTGATTTCTATTGTAACAGAAGTAACTATCTTTCATTTCTGGGCTTGGAGAAGAAAAAGCCTGTTCCATATGGATTTTGAATAAACTGTGAATTTGAGGAATCAGGCAATACCCATAAAGTCAGCACTTAGCATTATTTCATTCTTTTGCCTTTGGTTTCTGAGACATGTGTGCATGTGTTGTGTTTGTGTGTGTGTGTGTGTGTGTGTATTTTTTAATGTTTGTATCACTTTCATTTCGTGTTCATGTTGAAGGCAGTTAATAAGAAAGAATATTTTATTTTAGCATTTATTTGTCCCAATTGGATAGCAAGCACTATTGGGGAGAAAAGAAGAATTAAACACAGACATTGTTCTTAGTGGCCTTATAAGCTACTATGGGAGGTGAGTGGCAAAGCAAAATCAAGCAGTGTGTTAGTCAGGGTCCTAGCAGGGAATAGCACTCTCCAAGGATTTATGGAAGAGAGCTATTGAAGGGACTGTTTATAGAGGTGTGGGCTGGATTAAGAGAGCCAACAAGGGGTGGAGAAGCATTCAGTGTCTAGCAATAGTGGGAAACTTTTACCACCTCCAAGCCTGCTGGGGTAAGAGGAGGGGGCGGTGTTTCCAGATTCTGTTGAGAGTGGTAGCTGTGGGTGAGGTGCCATGACATAGAAGCAGTGGTTTTAGGAAGGCCAATGCGCCAACTGTCAAAGCCATGGTTCTCATGGAGAAAGCAGGGTTGGGTAGAGGTGGGATAGAAAGGGGAGAAGTCAGCAAAGGACATTAGAAAGGAGCAGGGGAGTACGTGACAACACAGAAGCCTGTGGTATCTGAAAGTGGAAGCCAATGTTTTGGAAGGAGAGAGGGGTCATCCATGGCAAATGCTGTCAAGAGGGTGAGAAAGATGAGAACTGAGAACTGGTCACTGGATTTGGCAAGATGAAGGCCATCATGACTTTGGCAAGAGCTATTTTAGTGGAGTGGTGTAGAGTAGAAAATCTGATGGGAGTGGGTTAAAAAGAGAAATGGTCCATCTGCTGGGGTACAGAATGTAGAAGAGGAGTAGAGAATAGTGGAGAGTTGTTTTGGAGAAGCAAGTGAAGATGATCCAAAGGGGAATCCAAAATGAAGATTATGAAGTGGTAAGTGCTGTCAGAGCAATGCAGATCAGAAGTAATGGGAATCCAGAGGAAGGACCTTTTCTTCCAAAGATGGAAGAAGATGAAACCAAAAGGGAGATCTCATGGAGGAAGTGACATGACACCTCAGCTGGATCCTGAAGCCTTCTTACCCTCCCACTCCCCAATTATCCCTAGTGCACATGTGAATCTTGGATAGCAGACACCCTCTTGATCCCAGCCTTGGCCTCACCCACTTGTTCAGAGGCAGAGGAATTTGCCTTGTGAGAGGGATGCTGGGTCAAAGGCTCCCTTTCTTCCTCTGGGAGGTGCAATGTGTGGATGGAAGAGCATTTTGCTTCCTTGAGGGAAGCCAGCCTGAAAATGAAGCTGACACAAGGGAAGAATAGAGCTGAAAGAATCACAGAGATGCAGAGCATTCCTCTTGATGACTGGGACACTTGGGGATCAAACCATGCTTGAATTCCACCCTTCCTCTGGACTAATTGATTAGGAGAAACTGACACTCCCTTGACTATCTAAGTCAATTACATTAAATGGTCTTATGCAAATGGAAATGATTTTGACTGTGAGATGTTATGATTTGAACATTAGGAATTAATCCTGGGATAGAGATGGAGCGGGGGGAGTTTGGGAGGAAAGAAAGGATAAAAAAGGTATGGTAAGAAAGAAGGAGAGAGCAGACTATTTTTGAGCATGGATTCAGAATTTTCAGATTCGTTGCTATGCTCTGTAACTTAGAGAAGTCACTTAACCTCTCCATGCCTCAGTTTCCCCATCTTGAAAGTGAGAATGATAATAGTAGTTACTTGATAAAGTTGTGATGAGGATTAAATGAGCAGATATTTATTTTTTTTAAGATTGATTTATTTATTTGAGAGAGAGCGAGTGAGACAGAGAGTGCAAACATGAACAGGGGGAGGGGCAGAGGGAAAGGGAGAGAAAATCAAACAGACTTCCTGCTGAGAGCAGAGTCCCCACATGAGGCTCAATCTCATGACCTGAGCCAAAATCGAGTTGGATGCCAAACAGACTGAGCCACCCAGGTGCCCCTGAACTAGTTTTTGTTAGATGCTCTTTTATCTCTGTGCATGCCTAGTTATCTTTGCTCAGGTACTGGTTATAATATTTGGAACATCATATGTAGAAAGCAATTTGAAGGCGAAAATCTCCTTGAGAGATTTTAATTTATTTCTCTCAGGTCTCTGATGGTACTAGCTGTCTAGTTTTTTCATCCATTAAGATGTGGCAAAATGAGCAGATATTTGTGAAGAGCTTACAAGAGTTCTCGGAAGGTGGTAAGTACTTTACAAGTATATGTCAAATAAATCAACGGCATTGTGTCTGCAATCTGCAACTGTGCATAAACCCCACATCTAATGAGAGGCACTGAGCTCCCTGATTTGGAAGACTCTCCAAAATACTCCACATAGTGACAGTGTGGGTGCCAGGTGATTCTTCCTACGTTTCACATGAATAAAAAGAGTCCCCAGGGGCTTAGAAATCATCTAAGAGAGAACTGATAACAAACATCATGATGGAGCCGAACCCACCAAATCCAGAATCAGGACACCAAATTTATGCTGTGGTCTGCTTCAATTCACTAGGAGAACTTGGAGTTGTCCCCTTTCTCCTTCTAGGGGTAGGGGGTGACAAGATGACTGCCAGGTACCTAACATCCCTAAAAGTCTCTGGGTTTCATAACACCACCTTAATTGATTCTGTAGTTTACCATTTACAAAGCATTTGCAGTGCCTCCTTCTGTTCCCACAAAAACCTCTGAGGGAGGGCAAGGCAGATATTCTTCTTCCTGTTTTACAACCATGAAGGGAAACTAGCTGATAAGAGGTTTGATATCAGGGGCGCCTGGGTGGCTCAGTCGGTTGAGCATCCATTTCTTGATTTCAGCTCAGGTCATGATCTTGGGGTCCTGGAATTGAGCCCCTTGTCGAGCTTCACGCTCAGTGGGGAGTCTGATTGAGGATTTCTCTTCCTTTCCCTCTGCCCCTCCCCACCATGCTCACATGCTCTCTCTCCCTCTCTCTCTTTGTCTTTCTCAAATAAATGAATAAATCTTAAAAAAAAAAAAGGTTTGATATTAGATAAGTTACCACTGAGGGTAACTGGAGCTGAATCCCCTGAAAAACTCTGGGAGCTGGTGTAGCATCTGCCAATCATCTCATCCGGGGGTGAGGGAGTTGGGGTATTTATATGCCAGCTCTTATCATTCATCAGGGGAGATTAATTTCTGGCACTTCTGGCTTGTCGCACATGTAGCAAAGTGGGCTCAGGGACCAGAGGGACTCCTAAGGGGAAGAACGTGCCTGCCCGTCAAAGCCGGCCACTGCACTCCAGTGATGAGCATGAGGGGCTAGGCGTGACCACCACTGGCGTGCGCTAGTTTTCTTTGATGAGATGTTCTAGTCCCCTTTATGTGCAAATAGGTCTGTGAAATGTGGTGTTTTGGTTAGGCACATTGCTCTTTTGACCTCAATCATGTTTCTGAGGATAAGAAAGTCATGACAGGCTAAATAATAACCCACTCCAAAGATGTCCACATCCTAATCCCTGGAATCCCTATTACCTTATATTACCTTACATGCAGATGTGAGTAAGCTAAGGATCTTGAGATGGGAAGGTTATTCTGCCTCAGCCAGGTGGACCTGATGTGATCACAAAGGTCCTTATAAGAGGGAGCTATCTGGTCATAGGAGAGAGAAGATACTATATTGCCGGTTGAAGATAGAGTAAGGGGCCAAGGGGTAAGGAACTTGGGCAGCCTTTAGGAGCTGGCAAAAGCCAGGAAGTAGGTTCTCCCCTTAAGTCTTCAAAAGGAACACAGCTCTGCTGAGACCTTGATTTCCGATTTTTGACCTCTAGAACTCTAAGAGAATAATTTAGTGTTGTTTTAAGTCACTAACTTGGTGCTCATTTGTTACAACAGCAATTGGAAACAAATACAGGGAGAATGGATATCGGATGGGTTAATGGAAGGGTCTACTTCAGTTATCTGGTAGATAGCTCACACAACTTGTGCGAAATAGAAATGTTCATTTCACCAATTTCATCCCTCCCACCAAACATGTTCCTGGTTTCAGGAAATGGCACCATTTATCTACCTACTTGTGCCATAAACATGGGAGCCATCCTCCATTTCTAGATTTTTCTCACAATCCCACTTCAAATCTACCAGCAAATCTTGCTGGCTCTACCTCTTAAATAAAGCCCAAACCTGACCACTTTTACAATGTCATGGCTACTCCAGCCTGCCATCACCCTACCAAGCAACCTACAGCAACAGCTTCCTACCTAGGCTCCCTGCTTCTATTCCTTCCCTCTTTAATCCAGTCTTCATACTGTCTTTTATAGGAGTTTATCAGATCCTATTACTTCCCAGCTCAAATCCCTCCAATGACTTCCAGTCGCTTTAACATGAAATCCGAGGTGCTCACCATGGCTGAAAGCCCTACATGATCTGGCCCTGCCTGGCTTTCATCCTTATTGCCCAGCACCCTGTTCTGTAGCACTTGCTTTCATGATGTTTCTTAAACATGGCCAGGTCGTAGCTGCCTCAGGGCCTTTGTACTTGCTGCTTGCTCTGCTTAAAACCATCCTTTTCCACATACCCACATGGTGCACCCCTCTCCCCCGCCACTCTACTCAAGTTTCTGCTCAGATGTAGGCATTGGAAAGGGCTTTCCCAGGCTTCTACCTAACTTAACTTTCCCTTCTCCCATTTCTCCTTATCCTGCTTTATCTTTCTTTCTTTCTTTTTTTTTTTTTTTTAAGTTTTATTAATTTGTCAGAGAGAGAAAGCACAAGCAGGGGGAGCAGCAGGTAGAGGGAGAAGCAGGCTCCCTGCTGAGCAAGAAGCCCAATTTGGGACTCAATCTGAGGACCCTGGGATCATGACCTGTGCCAAAGGCAAATGCTTAACTGACTGAGCTTCCCGGGAGTCCCCTAATCTATCTTTCTTTATAACACTTCTCACTGTATGGAAGTATATGAACTATCTGTATTTTCTACTAAAATATAAATTCCATGAGGACTGAGACTTTTTTGTTACCTGTTCTATCCCCAATGCCAGGAACAGTGCTTAGCACATAGTTCAACGAATATTTGTTTATTAAAAATATATGTATAAGGGCACCTGGGTAGCTCAGTGGGTTGAGCCCTTGCCTTCGGCTCGGGTCATGATCTCAGGGTCCTGGGATCGAGCCCTGCATTGGGCTCTCTGCTCGGCGGGGAGCCTACTTCCTCCTCTCTCTCTGCCTGCCTCTCTGCCTACTCGTGATCTCTCTCTAATAAATGAATAAAATATTTAAAAAAAATGTATGTGTATATAAAAGGTTATTTCCTGGTAGGTAACTGTCATGGTTAGTTAGTCAAAGACAAGTGCTGACTTCTCCTGTAAGTGTGACTTACTCAGCACAAGAATTCCTACATTTTTACATAACCACCCACACCTTCTAAATCTTTATGCCTAAGAGAGAAATTGGTCCTCAGCTACCACAAGTCCTGTAAGAAGTTAGAGGAAAAATTATGAGCCATCTGTGATTTCATGGAAAGTACAAATCCTCCAACACAGCCCTTTTCAATCACAAATGGATCATTTTGCCCTCTTGAATGAGAGGGACCACTGTTCCCAATGGACGTGGCTGTTAGGTGCTGGTGGGTTAATTACAGAAAATTCTCACTTGCTTTTCTTATCTCACCCACTGCTTTTTGCTCACATCCAAATCTCCTGGTTTTAAAAGTAGCCATTCTCATTTGTTCTTGGTGCTTATTTTAAAGTGTTTATGTTTGTTTTTCTTTAAGCAGATGGAATGTACCTATCTTTACAAATTCCCTCCTCTCTTTGTTTTTCTTATTTGTTTTTCTTTGATCCCCCTTCCCTTCTTGGGGAAGGTCACACTACAGGGTGTCACCGTCCCTTGGCACCCTCCCTAGGAACCAAGTTTTCTAACCTGTTGAACTTCCCTTTCACAGGTTATTCCACCACTATTTTGCAAGGTTGGCTGCAAATTGGGATCACATGGAGGGATTTAACAACATGGATTCCCAGTCCCACTCTCAGTATCCTGGCTTAGTAGGTCTAGGTGCTGCTTGGGGACTGGAGAAGCTCTCCATGTGATTCTCAGGGGCAGCCACAGCTGAGAATCAGCATATCTAGGCCCTCTCATTGGGGTCTTTAGAGCCTCCCCTTCTGAATAACCTCCCCCAACTCCTTGGAATTTTCCATACGTCTCCTTAAATTTACAAAGACCTGGCTTTTGCTTGATGAGTCAGAGTTTTCATAATGACACCCATGAAAGGAAATGTCTCCTTACTCGATTTGATAGTTCTGCGGAGTTTGCACAGCCATTCCCCACACATGACTTCTCTGACTCCACCCCACTTCCCCGTGAGGTGGGAATTCGGGGCCGGGGTGAGGTGACGGCAGCCGGAGCAGCTGTCTGCAGTTCGGGCCAGAGTGGTCGCCATGAGCAAACAAACAAACAAACAAGCAAAGCAACAGACAAAACCCAAACAAGAATGACAACACAGAGCAAAACAAACGAAAACAACGAAACCCCTCAAAAACGGGATGCCCAGTTAAATCGAAATTCCAGGGAAACAATAATTTTTTAATGTAAATCTGTTTAATGCAATATTTGGGACATACACTAAAACCAATTGCTCTGAGAGTCTAATACATCTGGGTACCCTGTATCTTACTGGGCATCTGTGCACTGAGTGCCCATTCCTCTCCTGAAGCTCAGGCTGGTGGATCTGCCATTCTCTCGCCTTCCTGTGATTTCCTAGCAACTCGTCAGCTTGAGCTCCTGCCCACGTTCCTCCTCCCTTCTGTATGGGTAGCCATTCTCCTCAGAAAGAGCCTCCTCTGGATATTAGAATCTACTTGTACTTCCTTTCCCACCCCCCCTTTCCTTTCTCCTGTGGCCTAAATTATTTATAAGTTCAGGCTGGTTTAAAACATAATCAGGGGTGCCTGGGTGGCTCAGTGGGTTAAGCCTCTGCCTTCGGCTCAGGTCATGATCCCAGGGTCCTGGAATCGAGCCCCGAATCAAGCTCCCTGCTCAGCGGGGAGCCTGCTCTCCCCTCTCTCTTTCTGCCTGCCTCTCTGCCAACTTGTGATCTCTCACTGTCAAATAAATAAATAAAATCTTTAAAAAAAACAAAACCATAATCAAACATTTATCCGGTTCTTTCTGTGTGCCGGGCATTGTGCTAAGCGCACTCCCTTCTTTATTTCATTTACTCCTTACATGGCTCCTGGAGGTTGGTGCTGTTTCCTAGGTACCTACACAGGACTCTTTCCATTTTAAAATGGAAAAACAAGGTTTATGGAGGTTGAGAGGCTATGCCACTTGGAAGTTGCCAAAGCTAGAGTTGAAGGGGGCTGTCTTACTCCAGAACCCTGGTTCTTGACTGGTGTTCTAGGAAAACAAGGTGGGTCTCAGAGCCTTATGGAGTTGCTAGTCAAATATTCTAGCTTGTTCTCAAACTGCTGGCATTTGGAACCACCCCTGGATAGACCTCTTCGGTGCCATGTGGGTGGCCTGAGAGATTAAGTGTTGACAGTATAGCAATCCATACGATGAATATACATTTTTGGAAACTTATTTTTAACCATGAGAAAAAGAAGGCTTTTGAAGAAAGACCTTGGCGGCCATTGCCAGCCAAAAAAACACTAAATCAACCCAGGGACAATGTTCTTTAAACATGTTTGCTGAGACTAAGGGGCAGATAGTTTACATGGATTCTGGGGAGCTGGCCACAAATGTAATATGTCAGAGAGGCTTTTTTTGAGAGTTCCATATCTTTTTGGGTATAAGCTGTCCCTGTCCTTTAGCAGTCTGTAAATATTTGTGCAATTAATGTACGCTGGCAAATGTCTCAAGAGGAAAGCAGGCTTCATCAGGCTACGCAAAATTGTAATTAGCAACACAAAAGAAAAAGAATTTGTCTCTTTCATCTCAGTCCTTAAAAACTGTCAAGCATTTAATACAGCTGGAAGCTTCAGAAAGGATAATTTGCAAAAACTGATTTTCCTAAGCTTTTAAGAGTTAGCCCTTTACCCTAGTATAAAAAACATTCACTTGAAAATTATTTTTTCCCTTCCCTACTTAACATTAATCCTGTTAATACTAATTATGAAAGGTGATGTAGACAGAATTAAACATGTTAGTGTTTTGCATTGTGATATCCACAAAGTACCAGAGGAAGGAAAAACATGAGTGGCTCATCTTGTTTAGAAATGATTGCCTAAGTGATTGGAGAGGAAGAGGAAAGAAGTGGGCCTGCTGACACCAGCTGGGGAAGCAGAGCACCTGGACCCATTCACTGCAAGTTGTGTACTTTCTGTTCCTTCCTTGCAACTGATGGGCTGCCTCACAAGTTGCCATGGCCTTGAAAGTCTTGGAGAGCCTCTGAAGTTCCCAGGCAAGTGTTCTCGAGACCTGAGCACATCAGCGCCTTTGATCCTTTGCCATTCAATCTTGGGGTAAGATGGTTAGCCAGGTGTTAGTTTGTGTCCCCCTAAAATTCGTGTGTTGGAATCCTAGTTCCTAAATATGATGATATGTGAAGGTGGGGCTTTTGGGAGGTGATTAGATCATGAGGGTGGAGTCCTCATGAATGGACTCATGCCCTCTTAAGAGACCTCCCGACCCCCCAAAGCTTCTTCCCCTCTCTGCTGTATTCAAGTGAGAATACAGCAAAAAGGTGAAATTTATGATCCAGGAAGCTGACTCTCACCAGACATAGAATCTGCCAGTGCCTTGATTTTGGACTTCCCAACACCCAGGACTGTGAGAAATTTTTGTTTGTTGTTTAAGCTGCCGACTTCATGGTGCTGTTACAGCAGCCTGAGCTGATAAGACTGTGAATAACCAAGTGTGCGAATAGTCAGTGCATTGCTGGCCCTTTGCTGGTCTTTTCCCAGCTGCTTAGTTTAGGCCTTGCTGCCACTCGAGCTGATCCGCAAGGCAGCCTTTTGATAGCAGTATAATGCACCTGCATCAGAACATCCAGGCAGGTTGTCAAATGAGCAGATTCCTGGTCTCCATCCCAGGAATACTGGGTGCAGGGTTCTGCTTCATGCACAGATCCCCCGGGATCCTCAGGTAGGTACCCAGAGCATGGGAATCTCCTAAGTAAAAATGTCAGCTTCTACCCACCGACCTTAATTTCCCCTTCTGTACTGCCTCCTCTCAGCCTTTCTTGGGTGGCTAACCTGAAAGGGGATTAGGTATTTCCCCCAGGAGCCCCTCTTTTGATCTCCAAGTGGAGAGACACCCTCTCATCTGCATTTTGGAGCAATGTACACACAGTTCCTCTACAACCACTATTTTACTGGAGTGATTTGTTCACCTCCTCTGGGGAAAGCACCATGTCGAGGTCAACTTTTTAGCCCCACCCCTAATCCAACCAATCCAATTTAGTTGGGACTCTCTCAGTGGTTGCTGCATTAATCCGTCTTTGGCGCGTCATCACGGCACTTCCGGGAGATCTCACTTGGGAGGGGCACAGACTGCAAGACATGATCAAAGACACAGTCCTTGAGGCAGAAAGAGTGAGGAAAGGGTCCAGTGGAGCATCTTCCTTTCTTGCTTTTCTATAAGCTTCATGTTATTGTCCTCATCGTCATCTGTGATACCCACCTTTTTATTGAGTGTTTTGTGCCAGGCATTGTGCTAACAAGCTCTTCACATATATCATCTCATTTAATCTCCATGATGTTACTACCCTCCTGTGTAGAGGAGGAAATAGCAGGACTGCCCAAGGTCATGTCGATATTAAGTGGTCAGATGGCAGAGCTAAGATTAGAACTCCAATGGGACTCAGAGCCAGGTTTCAAAACACTAATGGTTGCGACACCTTTGCTAACCATGCTGTGCTGGCTGAGATATGCTCAACCCACTTAATCTGGGACGAGCAATTTACACCAAACTTCTCAGACTGTTTATACTTCCCTCTCTTTCCCAAATCCTCCCTGAACCTCATGCCATCTACTTTGGTCAGACCACCAAAACCCAAGAAGTGGTCAGCCTTGTATATCTATCCATAGCTATAACACCATGTGCCTAAATCTAAATCTTCAACATGATTTGGGTTTAAATGCTTAAAACACACTTATCAGAAACTTGCCATACATGTTTATAGTGCCTTGTAAATCAAAACTCATGGCAAAGCCAACTCATCATATCTGGCTTGTGTGTTTTTGACTATGGACCAAGTAATTTTTAATGGCTATTCATGCATTAGCCTGCAAGCTACTGAGGTTTCCATGTCCACATCAGTACTGTGGGGCCTTTGGCTCAGGTCATGATCCCAGGGTCCTGGGATCGAGTCCCACATCAGGGTCCTTGCTCAGCTGGGAGGATTCTCCCTCTGCCTGCCACTCTCCCTGCTTCTGCTCTCTCTCTGACAAGTAAATAAATAAAATCTTAAAAAAAAAAAAAAGACACTTTGAGAACACAGAAGCAATCCTATTATGTTGCTCAGAAGGCTCATTTAAAATGGGGATGGGCATAAAACATCTACCATGTAAATCAAGGGCAACATGTCATTTCATGAGAAGATATTAAGGTTAAGAGATGCCTAAACACATGTCTTCTGTGGAAGCTTCAAAATATGTGTTCTTTCTCTAATTCCTTGTAGGACTATTCGGTATTAGTGGTTCCACGTTCAGAAGTGCAAAGGGCAAGCAACAATGTATAAACAAGGGATCCTTGCCCTCCAAACTGAGATTCTGACTCTAATATGCACCTGGATCCCCCTGGGGACCTGATTACAGGGCAGATTCGTGTTGAGCAGGTGTGGGGCGGGACCCAAGACCCTGTATTTCTGACAAGCTCCCCGGGGATGCTGACGACACTGTGCACACACTCACACTCTCGATGCTGCAAGACTGAGTGACCTATCTACAAGGGAAACAGTGTTAACGAACCTTCTGATCTGTTTGTCTTTGAAGAACTCTTAAGGATCCCATTCCTTCGGAAATTAGAGATACCTGGGCTGCAGGTCCTTGTCTCGTGGCTAATGACGCAGATGAACTCTTGCTTGAACCTGGTGATCATTACAGCTTCTCCCTTGGCCAGATATTTGCTGGAAAGGGGCATGAAAGATGAAAGGCTAGAAGGAGGGAGACATCTGCTCCTCCAGAGTCCAAAGGCAGTCTTTGGTTCCCAGAGCAGCTGGTGCCAAGATTTTCAGGCAATGGGCTGCAAGACTGGACAAAATAAAGGATTTGTCACGTAGGGCCTGTGCCCTTCCAGACGACATCATCTTCCTTCTCCCAGAGGGGCCTTCCTTTCTTGGAGGTTTTAAACCATGTGAATATACTGAACTCCAGCACTTTGAGACCTATTTTGGGCAATTCATAAACACAATAGGCTTAGCTGGTTTATGGAAATTTGCTCAGAGAAAAGGCCCAGGGCAGAGCTTAAAGTGGACTGTGAATGTATTAAGTTAACACTTAAAATAGGCTATTGGCACCTTGAGAAAAAACGAAGAGAAGCCCAGATTTGAGCCCATGATGCCAGTGAGGATAGCATATGCCACTGGCTTCCTTGGAAGCCAAGATGGGGCTCTGCCTGTTACCCTGCAAGGGGCAGGCTGGGTTGTAAATAATGGGAACTAGGAATGTGTATTCACCAGGATTGAGTTCTTATCAGAATTCTGGTTTATAGGAAGATCAGAAAGTTTAAGAATGGAGGTGTGACTGAGTACATACCCAATTTGAAATAGGATCTCTGATCTTGATTAACAAGGTGTCTGCCCAATGAAGTGTTCGAGGGTGAAGGCTCTTTCTTAACAGCCCTTTCTATCTCTGATCTGAAGGACATGAAGGAATATTCATTATTTGTGAGCTTAGTACCTATGATTGCTCAGAGAATTTTTAAAGAAACCCCAAACCCTGACACTTGGGATCTTTAATGAAGCTTACGAGGGGAAGAACTAGAATGCTGTAATTCTACTTCCGGTTACAATGCTCTTAAGCCCATTTATTTCTACGAGAGGTTCCTTTAGTAGGATAGTCTGTTTTCCAAAGAACAGCTGGTGAATTCTGAGAATGGTGGAGAGGATGCTTGTTGATTCTTGATTCATGATCTGCACTTAAATTTTGTACATTTGGTGTATTTTAGATGGCAGGAAACCAGGGACAGATTGAATAAACTGGCCCTAAGATTAGTTTTCTTATTGAAACAAGATAACTTCTACTTGCTCTGATTTTATTGCCAAATTAATAAATGGTAGCCCATGGCAAATAGCTTTCTAATTAACCCTTTATGTGAAGAATTTCAGCTTCCAAAGGGATTGACTTATTGCTGTATTCGTGTTCCAGCTTCAAAAGAGACATGAATTATATTTTGTGTGGAGGTGGTCAGTGGGGTCGATTCTTACCATGTTTTTCCATTTTTCCACTGCCATAAAAAACTTTAGAAGGAAAGCAAACTAAGCAGGTTAGGAATTAAGCAACCGGATTTTAATCAATAAATATGAACATCTCTGTGTTAACCAGTTATTGGGCCAGAATAGAATTGTCAAAAATTCAAAAGGTAACCTTGAAAACAAAGTGCAAAAATCTTTGCCATAAACTTTCCCCCCACAGAGAATTAGAGGCAACAAAAAAACTTACTCAGAATAAGGACTGGAATCATCTAAAAAGTTCCAGGTAGAATTCAAAGCTAAAAAAGATTATTTTGCACATAGTGGGCAATATGAAGATTATCTGACAATTCCATGAATAAATGATCGAAGGGAGGCATTGCTGCACATCAGGGAACAGGATTACTTATAGTCACATTACGGGCCATTCTGATATCCATTCCTTGTTCCTGCTCTGCCTCACTAAGCTTTGCTGTGCTCTGCATTTGCAGGAAGTCACGTTTCCCAGGGTCCTTGCAGCTGGCTTCCAGGTAAGGCTTAGGAGGAAGACTCAGTGGCGGGAGAGATGAAGCCAGGGTATCTCTCCACATCTGACCCAGCTGGTCTTGACTCATCTCAGGCCAGAGCTTTGTCTCTGCCATGGCTCCAATTCCCACAATCTCTTGGATGTCTTAGCTCTCACCAGGCAGCCCCCATGACCCTGCTGGCTCCTGTGGGCTACCCCAGTTTCTGGATCGAGGGGACCACACTTTTTCATAGTCCTAGGTGATCATAGATTCCTCTTATTTGGGTTCTCTTTTACTATTTTCGTAGGTCAGTTTCCTCTGTTAAATGTTAAATTCCTTCTATTGAAATACCTAAAACCGTTTCTGTTTTCTATCTGATACATATTAGAATCATGAACATTCCACCCTGCGCCCCCCCCCCCCCGGTTTATCTGGGAAGTTTTGCATGAGAATCTGCCCTAAGCCAATGGAAAATCACTCAAATCACACTCAATACCCACTTTCTGCAACACAGGTGAATACAGCCTGCTTTTTTTCAATCACTGGAATGCTCTGGGCCAGGTGGACCCTGTCTACCATGTCACCACAATCATGGTGGACACAGCCAAGAGTCTGTGGAGGTTGTTTCTGTTGTATGTACTAAGTGGGACAACAAGGAGAAAGACATGAACAGAAAATTAGTCTTAAGAAGAAATGACAAAGCCATCGAATGGATAACATTGTAAAAAATAAAAAAGTCTCCAAAAACATTAAGAATATAAGACAGCACCAGAAAGCTTCCTTCCTGTTGAATCAATAAATGTTCCTGAATTAAAATCCTTTAGAATTTTCAGGTATTTCAAGACCATTAAAAAAAACCCAAAAGACCCATGAACAAATGATCCATAGCTTTTCTGCTTGAATGCATCCCTGAAATGATTATTTTTTCAGAAGTAGAGTTCCTTGGTGAGCATGGAGACCACACATGGGATCTGCTTCTTCTCATGGAAGTGGGGGTCATCAGACTGGGACTCGAAGTGCCTGGCCACCCTGTTGTTCACCCTGGTGAGGATATGCAAGATCTCCAGGCTCTTGCCATGCTCGTTCAGGGTGGAACACAGGGCTTGCACAAACCAAGACCCACTTCCTGGGTTCCTCCATGAATAATAGCCTTCAACAAAACAGAAAGGAGATGATCAAATCAGCTGAGCTGGCTGCTGCCCCATGTGCCACCTAGAAGGAGCTCTCGGTGTATGGGGCCTTCACACTTGCTTTTCTGAAATTATCTTACTCTTCTCTGCATGCAAGTTCCCTGTGAGAATTATGCTGTGTGCGCAGAGAGCAAACATCTTGGGTTTAGAAGGCTGCATGAAAATGCCCAGCACCAGTGTTCTTGCACAGATAAATATGAAACACCTAAGTGTGCAGGGGACAAATGGGCACAAGGAGCGTTCCAAAGGAAATGCCTGAGAAGCACTCTGGAACTCCTCACTACCCTTTGCGGAGGGAGGAGCTACTTTCTAATCTAAGCCTCAAGAGAGGAATTTGCAGGAGAAAAGAGTCACAGAGATGTGAGGTTGCTGGCTTTGAAGCTGGAGGCCGGGGACAACAAGTCAGGGAATTCTAACATGCTGGAAAAGGCAAAGATGTGGATATCCCCCCTAGAGCCTCCAGAATATTCCTTCTGGAATTCTGGGTCACCCTGCCAACCCATTTGCAATTCTGGCCTCCAGAACTATAAGATAATAGGCTTGTAAGGTCCGAAGCCACTGCATTTCGGGTAATTTATCACTGCAGCAACAGGAAACTCCTACAGCCCCAACCCTTCTGAAGGTGGAATGCCCCTGTCGGGTTCACAGGCAGTGATGCACCTGATACCTGGAACTGTAGAATAGGCGAAGAGGAAGTCGGCTTCAACGGGGATCTTATATCGAGGATTGGCATCTGTGTCATTGATAGGCCCCGAGTCGGCCTGGACCCCATCATCAAGCTCTGTTCCCCGGCAAGCCTAAGTACCAAAGCAGAGATTACTTCTTGGAGTCAGGAATAGGGACATGTGAGCTCTTCACGGCTGCGTCCTGGTGCCTAGGGATCCACTCGGTGTGCCCTAGCGGCTCAATAAGCATTCAATATAGAAATACATAATGAACAAAGCTTGTGTCAAATTAGCAAGCAAAACAAATGAAAATATAGCAGTGTCTTAAAGAAATCCTCACAAGCCCTGATCTGATGCAAACAGAGGTGCCAAGCACAGCAGGATAGAGAAGTGAATCCTAGATCTGCAAACCCCAACTGAAACAGCGTGTATATCTGTAAAAGTGCTTGCACCCATCACTCTGTCTTCACTGTCATCTTTTTCCTCTTTTAACGGCACTGGCTTTGAAAAGGGATTACCTGAATGAAGAAGAGTTTGGGTTTCTCTAGAAGGCTTCTGCATCTGTCTCCCCTAAAATGGGCGGTCAAGTCCTTTATTGCTGTCACGCCATCTGTCCCATAAATTAAATTCTCTTCTCCGTGGCTTAGCAAGATGCAGGCGAAGCAAGCAGAATTTCTGTGGTCCTCTTCAGAGGCTGCAAGCAAGCAGTTTGAGGATGGAAAGATTAAGATGTAAGTCCTTAGTGGGACCTCCAAAGGGTTCTCCCTCCCAGCCTGGCTGGGGCCACCGACTGTCAGACAGGTGTGCAGGGGAAGGAGCACCTCTCTGGAGAGAAGGAAGCCCAGTGGAGAGAAGTTAGAGACAGGGAGAAAATCTAGAATTCTCACATGATCTGAAACCTAGAGGGGGCTGCTTCATGAGGAGGTGTGCCCCCCTGTGTGGGAGGGGTTCAGGTGGCTGCTGGGAGGCAGCATGGGGGCAGTGGGGTGCTGAATGGGCACAGCCTTGGTCTCTGTTAGGTCTGCGACACCAGGCAAGTTACATTGCCATTTTGTGCCTTAGTTCCCGTCTCTGCAAAGTCTGTTTAAAACATAAACATCTGAAATATAAGGGGATGATTAATCTCTCTCTGCCACCAGGGAAAAGCTGACACTTCCACTCCATTCTGGACAGAAAGATACTGATTTGTTCCTTCCCTGTGAATTAGCTTTTGGAAATTGAGACTGTTCTGTAGATACCAAACCTATCCCTTGCTGTCCTACTTGCTGATTTCATCTGTTTGGGGAGTGATCGCAGTTTCCTGGAAAGGTCTCAGCCTGGGCCGGAGTAGCCCAGAGGAAGGAAAGGCTCCCAGGGCTGAGATCCCTGTGTGCCAAGCCGCCCTCCAGAGACCCCTGGTAGGCTGCCCCGTTCCTGGACAGGGAGGAGGCGGGCGGGGTGGGTAGGGGGGAGCGGGGAGGAGGCAGGCACGCACCTTGCTTCAGCAGGTCCTGCATCTTGGCACAAGAACAGTCATTATGGACGACCACATCAAAACCCAGGTTTCGGAAGCACTTGAACAGAGCCTCAGCATCTTTGTCCGTTCCATTGCGGACGCCCATACCTGTGGGAATGAAGGCCACGATGAGCGATCCCTGGCTGAGCGGGCCTGCCAGCTGCCTCCCGACCGGGTGCTCAGTGCAAGTCTCGAGGGCTCCGGTGTCCATACTCCCAAGGTCATAGTTTAAATGAGCAACTGCGATAAGAAGCGAACTCCAAGGAGAAGGTCATTCAGCCTGCCCACGGAAGGTGAGCCTTGTCACGGCAACCCTCTGCCTCAGTCAAGACCAACAGCTCCCCTGGATTCTTAGCCCTTCGGTCCAAGTCCCACATCAGCTAATGCACGTGGTGGGACCTCAGACTCAAAGCTCCCGATGTCCCTCATGCCTTCTTCCTGGACAGGTAAATAGCATCAGTGCACCCCCCCCCCCACCTGCCCCAGCAGGAGGGCATGGCCCTTCTCTACTCAAAGTCTGATACAAGCTGAGGACAACAGAAGGGGACGGGAGAGGCCAGCCTGGGCCCTCAACACTGACCTGTCTTTTTGTCGAAGTTCTTGTTGTTTATGATGATGCACTTGCCCACCTTCTCGAAATTCATGTTATACTGGTATGTAGGCACTCGCTCCTGGGCTGTCTTGATTGATTTCCCCGGGTCATTTTTCTTCTTCTTACTGGGGAAACAGAAAGCCAGTCAGGGGCTGTGGGGATGTGGGGGGATGTGGGGACAGGAATGGCCTCCTGACTCTACAGTGAGCAAGGAAGGGGCGCCCAGGAAAGCCGGACCTCTGTAAGAAAAAGGCGTGAGGGGGGCAGCCGGCTCCGTTTAATCGCCGTATTTAAAACGAACAGGATCTCCTGCTCTGTTCCGTCAGACGTCGGAGAGAGGCAAGCTAAAACGGCAGCGTGAGGAGCTGCGCTGACACGCCCACCGGCACGGCGACAGGGCGCGGGTCACCCCGCCAACGGCACCTGCCGCCCTGCCGCGCAGCTGCCGGGAACCGACGTTGTACTTCCATTGTGGAAAACTGGCAGAATCTACCCAAACTGAGTTCAAACACATCCTGGGACAGAGCAACTCCACTCCCGGGAAAACTTCCTAGAGTGGAGCAAACGCGTTTGCAGAAAGCACAGATCTACGCATGCGCACAGCGTGCGGTCCAGCAAGGACCCCCCCCAGGCGCAAATACCCCAAACGTCCATTCAGTGAACAAGCCGCTGAATACACATGTGAGGAGAGACTGCATTATGAGAATGAGCAACCACGGCAACGGGACCCAGCCTCACAACGATACTATTGAATGAAAGAACCCACACTCAGAACACTATTACCTGAGATTAGACACGGTTACGTTAAAAAGGGGAAAAAAGGAGCAGCAACTTAAAAAAAAAAAGTAGTCCCCTTCTAATCGCCTGACAACGACTGTCCAGCTTACCAAAAGTCTGGCACAGAGGCTGGAACATGCAGCATCACTGAAAGGGCACAGAAAACAATGTCAAGTGTGAGAGGAAAGCAGCCGTGCTGGTCATCCATGGGAATGGAAATGCCATGAGAGAAAAGATTTTTTTTTAATCTGTTCTGAAAAATTCCTGAATCCCCAATACCTACAACAATGTCTAGCATATAAGTTGTTCCATAAATTTTTTTTTATACACTACAGACCAATCAATATCCCTTATGAGTACAGATGAATTTATTTTTTTTTAAGAGAGAGACAGCATGCAAATGGGTAGGGGCATCTTTTTAAAAAGATTTTATTTATTTATTTGACAGAAAGAGCCAAAGAGCACACGTGGGGGGAATGGTAGATGGAGAGAGAGAGGCAAGCTCCCTGCTGAGCAGGGAACCTAATGTGGGACTTGATCACAGGACACTGGGATCATGACCTGAGCTGAATGCAGACGCTTAACCAACCGAGCCACCCAGGTGCCCCAAGGAGAGTATTTTAAGCAGACTCCATGCTCAATGCGAAGCCTGATGCAGGGCTCAATCTCATGGCCTTGAGATCATGACCTGAGCTGAAATCAAGAGTTGGATGCCCAACTGACTGAGCCACCTGGGGACCTAAATGTAAAAATTCTTAAGAAAATATTAGCAAGCCAAATCTGGCAGTCTATGAGTAGGATTATTCATCATCACCAAGTGTGACCCATTTCAGGAATTTAAGGTAGTTTAACATCCAAAAATCAATTAATGTAATCCATCATTTTAATAGACAAAGATAAAGGACAAAAACCAAATAATCAGCTCCACTGGTGCAAAAAAAAAAAAAAAAAAGCAATGGACAAAATTCAATACTCTGTAATGATAAAAATGCTAAATAAACTAGGATTACACTGGGTCTAACTCAACCTGAAAAGGGCATCTATGAAAAACTCACAGATAATATCATCCTTAATGAGGAGACACTGAATGCTTTCCCTGTAAGGTCGAAAACAAGCCAAACATGCCCACTCTGGCCGCTTCTGTTAAATACTGTATGAGGGGTTCTCGTCTGGGCAGTTAGGTTAAAAAGATGTGTTCTTGGAATGAATGCATCCAGTCTTGTGCCCTCATTTTACAGGCATGGAAACAGGTGCACAGGACAGTAGGGGTTGTTCAAGGTCAGCCAGGCAGGGATGAGCAAAGTGTGAGACCATGAGACCACCACGTGGGCCTCAGGTGATGTCAGCCTCTTGAGTCACCCCACACCCCAGAGCATTTGTAAGAAGACTCGTCCGCCACTGTCTCCAGATTCTCGTCAAATGTTGGGAGGAGTAGAGTGAAAATAAAAACTCAGCTTGTTACCTGACAAATGTGGGCCTTTCATCCTGAGTTTCACTGAACCTCCCCTGTTGTAGTTCCTCAGAACCTCTGGAAGGACGTGGCCTTTGCCGCTGCCCCTCCTACCTCAGTCCAGGTCACAGTGTGGCTCTGTGGGTCCAATCTCCAGAGTGCTTATTGCTGTCTTTCAGTGGCAACCCCACTCTATCCTCCACTTCTCTAAGGCCAACTGTCTTCTGTGACATCATCTGATGTCTAAAAGAGAAATAGCCTCCACCTTCTCCAGATTTTTCCTCCCTACCTTTTCTGTCACGATTCTTTCCCCAGGGAGGCCGCACAAATGAGTGCTGGGCTGGGATGCAGGCATCTGCCCAGGGGACCCTTCATAGAGCCCTGACCTCCTCTCCTGGAAAACAGAGCCTTCTGTGACTCTCGCAGAATGACTGGTCGATTTCATGGGCAGGAAATACTCTCGTGGAGTCCTCTCCCTCTCCTGAGCCTCCATAAAAGCGCAGTGGAGATGCATATCAGCAAAGAGAGCTTCTGCAGTGTTCAAGGACATGCCATGCACGGGGGAGCAGGATTTATTTCTGAATTCCCTGACAACGACCCATCCCGAGAGTGTCCTCTGTGCATGTGGAAAATTATCTGTATGTGGTCTTTCACATGCACATAAAATCTTCAGTTTATGCCTCTGTAGGAGGTGGAAGAGGCTCCACTGTACCCATTCTATAGGTTATAATAACCTCTAACATTGGTCAGGGCTTACGAGGGACCAGGACCTTGTTGAAATTCTGCCTGCATTTTCTCATTGCCTCTTGACAGGTCTTTAGCTAACTGAAAGCCACTCAAAGACCCTAATAAGACTAGAGCTAAGCCTAACAGGCTGGAGGTCTTTAAGAGATAAAACTCTACTTTTACCTTCTGCAGTATGAATTATTCTAAAACAAACTGTACAACGACATCCAAGTAAGAAACTCACTGTGATCATTTTAAAGCTGCTGCCATCAGCCCATCCACAATGATAAGCAAAACTGGTGAGCCTCTTATAAGAAAAACTGGCTTGGCTTTAAGTTACATGAAACAAAAAAAGACTCCACTTCTATTAGAATAGATTTGGAAAGTAAACTTTTTTAAAAAAAAAAGTAATACAGGGGCGCCTGGGTGGCTCAGTGGGTTAAAGCCTCTGCCTACAGCTCAGGTCATGATCTCAGGGTCCTGGGATCGAGCCCCGCATCGGGCTCTCTACTCGGCAGGGAGCCTGCTTCCTCCTCTCTCTCTGCCTGCCTCTCTGCCTACTTGTGATCTCTGTCTGTCAAATAAATAAACAAAGTCTTTAAAAATAAATAAATAAATAAATAAATAAAATCTTAAAAAAAAATAAAAAAGGAATACAAAAGGGGAATAAAGATATACACCCTTTAAAGAAAATACTTTCCATGGCTACAAAAAGTACCTTAAAATTGAATATGAAATGTGATTCTTATCCCTGGTAAACGTTTCAAAAGGGAGGGAATTCCCTTACCTAGCCTGCCCCTATCTTGAACTCTCATTTCTCAAAACGAAATAAAGTATTTGCTTCCTCTTTCTGGATTTGAGTCAGTCAATATTTATTTTTTCTTCTAACCCAAAGAGCTTTTTGCTAAACCCAGGTCTTCCCAGACCACAGATGTGTCTTAGGGAGTAGTCCATTCCATCCCACTGACTCCGTCTTCCTTAGAGGCACCAGCCTGGGGAAAACACCGACTGTAGCTTAACTTTGGGGAAGCAACACCTGTGATCAGTTTAAAGCACGTAACTGGAGAGACAAACAAAAGGAAGAAATGATCAAGATGCAGAAAGCACCAGGAAAAAAAAAAAAAAGTGGACCAGAGTCCACGACATAAAAGATACATTCTGCTAGGATCAGAGTCCAACTCTGCCATCTACTACTAATTGCAAGGCTTCTGAGCACCCTCTCCTGGGGATTAGCGCCCTTTCTGTTCCACTTTTCCTTCAAGACCCCACGAGAGCCGTGGCTTCACTTCCATTCTGCCAATTCTGGCTACAAGACTGCTGCAGAGATAGAAGTATACTCTCCCATTTAGGACGAGAAATGAGTTCCTAGAGGCAACTGTTTTAGGGCAGCTGCTGGTGGCTGCTTCTGCATGCACCTGGGGCAGTGGTCTTGCTTGAGTATTTCTCTTGTGCATGACACCTCACGCTACCTGGAAACACGGGGGACTGTCGAGTCTTCTCCCCTTTCCCCCCTGCCGCTCTTACTTCCAATCGTCAACCTTAAGAGCATGCCTCAGTTAAAAGACCTGATGGGCAGACAGGACTTTGTCCAGCTGGCCACTCCCATCAGGACCTGAAGGACAGGTGTAAAGATCTAGTTCAGCCTCTGCTTCCTGGTTGAATCATGCAGGGGAGGGTCTTTAGTCTGGATAACTCAGCCCTGCAAGAAAGCATAAGGAAGTTCCCTGTGTCCGATGTGGGATGATTTCCAGAATGCAGATGAAGCATGAAAGAAAACAGAGGGGCAGAACAATGAGAATAGTATACTACCCTTTGGGGAAAAAAGAGGGGAAAATACCATATCTTTATGTTCGCTTATATTTGCATAAAGACTCTTGAAGGGTTACATAATGGATAAACCCATTAATTCCAGGGCTGGACGGCTGGTCTTTGAAACCTGGTTCCACCATGTAGCTGAGTGATCACAGGCAAGTTATTTAACCTCTCTATGCTTTGCTTCCTCCTTTGTAAAAAGGATAAAATTATATCATCTGCTTCATAGCCTGTGAACAAGTTGATATTCACAAAGCATTTAGGACAGTGTGTGGCCTGCAGTCGACAGTGCACAAATGTTATTACTAATGGTATTTGTTGTATAGAATAACAAGTGATCACCCGTGTGATGGGGGCCAGGGGCAAGGACAGCAGGAAGGAGGAAGAACATGACTGTATCTCTTTTTTAGTACATGTGAATCAGTTATTGAAAAGGTTAAAATACAGATTATTTAATAGTTAAAAATCACCTGCTACAAATGGATTTCATTTTCTGGCCTATTTTGAAGATTACTGAATTCGTACTTTTTTGTGCTATTCGTTCCAAGGGCTCCTAAGAGACCCCATGATTCTGTGTTTCACTGTGATTTCACATGTGACTTTATTCCCCAGTCTTCTGAGCTTCCTCCTCTTCTTTGTGTCAGTAACAATGGTGTTAATAAATACAGTCACAGTAAGTACCACTTTGGAAGACTCACTGCCTTGTACCCAAGGTCTTTCCAACAACTCTGTAGGGTACTGGCCCCATCCCATAGGAAAAGATGACATGAGCTTGTCTGAGAACACAGTGCCAGACTGGGGTGAGAGCCCAGACTCAGTTACAGGTCCAAAACCAACTCCCCTATTCCAGCATTTCTTGCCTCTGTTACGATCCAGATTCTAGGACCTTGTCCTAGACTTAGAGAATCAGAGCATCCTAGAGATGCCCACACCCTCTGATGTGTGAGGGCCTCTGCACTAGCCTGTCTTCCTACCACTTGGGCCCTTTTTAAAAAAAAGATTTTATTTATTTGAGAAAGAGAGAGTGTGAGCACATGGTGGGGAGGGGAGGAGCGGAGGGAGAGGGAGAAGCAGGCTTCCTGCTGAGCAGGGTGCCTGATATGGGGTTCATCCCAGGACCCCGAGATCATGACCCAAGCCAAAGGCAGTCACTTAACCGACTGAACCACCCAGGCGCCCCTGCATGGGCCCTCTTGACTCTAACATTTCACTGCTGAGCCCCATTCTGGGCAGAAGAGTCAGCTGGCCCTCTCCTGTCAAAGGCCACTTCCCACATGGGCGCAGCCTTCAGGACCCTTGGTTCGTGGCCAGAAGGTTGAACCAGGTACACCTCGGGAAGCACGGCCTGTGCTGGTGCCCCTTGGCAGCAGTGAGACTGTCTGCGGGGTCATGTGTGTGATTTACAACTTGCTGGAAACCTGCAAGGTCTCCTAGGGGTGCCAGGCAAACAGAATGGAGGGGGGCTGCAATTACTTAAACACCACAAACGAAATGCTCCCAGGAAATGCCACCCCTCTTCTGCCTCATTTTCCCAGTGTTTGGAGAGTCCCCTGCATGGCCTTGGTGGCATAGTAACTGAGAGTCTGGGGCAGGAAGCTTTGCAATCCCCGTGCCAGCAGCTCAGGAAGAGTTACTGTCTGTTTGGAAATCAATTGCTGGAGCCAAGCAGATCCTCAGATAAACAACTGCTGTTGGACAGGGGCAAAGGCCTCTGGGGCTCCAAAGAGATTGTGGTCATTAATTAGCCATTGCAGAAAGATGCCAACAGTCCACAGCACGGCAGGCTTGCCTGGGGCTGGGGAACGAGAAGGATACTAAGAAGCTTTCAGGGATCCAGATGAGCCATTTCTTCAGCTGGTGATCCTCCCCCTAGAGATAAGATCTTCTAAAAGTGGCCATTTTCACTGCCCTGAGTTGATAGGACTTTTCTGCAGAAGATCCGGGAACACGCGTGCATGGCTATGGCGCAGTCCCCAAAAGGGAGGGTGTGTGGAGCTTCTTTCCGGACTAGATCAATGGAAGCTAGCCTTTCCCCTGAATCTGACCAACGGTGCAAATGGTTCGGGAACCCCTTCCCATCTCCCTACATCATCAGCAACAAGGATTGTTAATGTCTGTGTGATGCTTTATGTTTTACAGAACCTGTTCATTATCATTATCCCATTCATGCTGCAAAGGATAGATGAGAGGTGTGCAAAGACACAGCAAATTAAAGCTGGCCATGGTATTTTTTTAAGTCAGATTCTAGTATTTCAGGTTCTACCTGCTCTCCAACCCCCCCCCCCTTCTCCTCTGTTTTTCTGCTAATTCTCTGGTGATAAACCCAGCTTTTATCATGACCTTTTTCACTTTCTGAAGACTTTGGCCAAGATTACTATGCTGAGAAGAAACCCAGGATTCTTGTTTTGAAACCTGCTATTAAGTGCAAGGCTCATGATAAACCAGAAGAGTGAATTAAAAGTTCCAAATCCTCTTAAAAGATCCTGTGTTTCACAATTGGCTACAGATTTAAAAAAAAAAAAATCTGGCCGTGAAATCACTGTTCTTAGGGCCAGATAAGCAAGACTGCACTAACCAGGACAGGCTGGCAGAAGGACTTAGCAAGTGTTCGTAAGTGTGCACTAAAATGCAACAGGAAGTTCATTTACAGCAATGCTTCCTAACCATCTTTCTCATTTCTCTGTGCTGCCTTTCCTCACCAGTATGAGCAAGGACCGTTATCTTCTCTTCCCAAACATATTCAGATAAGCTCAAATATCTGCTAGGAACACAGATCAAGACAGCATTGATTCTCAGGAAGAAACTAGATGACCCTCACTTCTTAGGTTAGAGACCCATTTTTTTTGGAACCTCAAATTCCACAGTGCAAGGCCAACTCAGTCAATTCAACAAAGTCAGGAGGCAAAAATTTACAACCAAGCTCTGATGGTTGTTTATATAAAGAGACGTCCTTGAAGAGCCTACAGCAACTTGTACCAGAAAACATTACAGGATAAAAATACTCTGCCTTCTTTATGAAGAAGTAAAAAACCTCAGAAAGTGCACAATGAACTTTTACAATCCACTCTGGGTGTGAATGTAATTTTCCCCATCACCGAGTGGATAAATACAGGTTTTATCCTCTTAACAGATCCCCTGGGCTGCTCGAGATGTGAATTATACCTTTCTATATTTGGAAGGGGATAGAAACATGCAAACCTGCTACTGTTTATTTTCTAAAGCGTCTCCATGAATAGGATCCCCAGAAGCTCTATCTGTTTGCAGACATTCATCAGCAGGGAAGTAAACACATCACCAGGCACACATTTCCCCAGGGCTGTTTCATTCGGAACTAGAGCTCTGGTTTTCGTAGCTACTTTGTCTAAATATTTTTGGGATGATTCATTCATGGTTTCAACACCTGAAGGGCGGGTATCCCCCAAACTCCTGACATACCAAGGCACAGAGTGAGGCAGAGAGGAAAGGAAAGAGTGAAGGTGGTACCTCGTGTCTCCATCCGGAAGCACCCCCCTGTGCATCAGAACTAGGCTTCGCCCGGCAACTATGGGCAGTGAGTTTCCTTCTTCTCTGTAATAATAAAAACTCAACATGCTCGGGGCTCAGCCGGGGACAGCAGACTGGCCCAGCCCGCCCAGCCCTGAAGGCCCGTGACTGAATCAGCAGTGAACTACAGGCTGGAGTTTTCCATGGGACCATTCACACTGGGGCTGGGAAAGTCACACTGGCCTCCCCCTTCTCTGCTGACCGGCAGAAATGCCCAGGTCCACACTGATGCATCCTCCTCGCTCTGGGACAGATCCCTAGAGAAAAAGTGACTTTCTAAGAGCATGGGATCCGAAGGGTCGGGGGAACCCCAAACATCCATAAAGATACAACCAGCAGCACCATTCCTAAGAGTGAAAACATGGAAAGAGGGGAATGGCTAAGCAAGAGACTGTCAGTAGGATAACACACCACACAGCTTTTTAAAGTGATGAGCATGCAGATGGGGGTGACCCACCAAAGTGCCCATCTACAAAAGGTGACAGAACGGCACACACAAAAATGGCAAAGTGTGTGAAATTATATGCAAGTAAATGAACAAAAATAGGAGGTGACTCTGTGATTAATCGGAGTTCAAATTCTTTAGGCTATTGTCGTCCTTATAAAAGTACTCAAGGTATTAACACAAATAATAAAACAAAAGGCTACAGAGGCAGACCAAACAACTTAATTTTCAAATAAGGCAGATAAACCTTTTGCAATGGTCTTGAATAAAGTGAGTGATCCAGGAGTTCCTACCCCTTTCTCATCTCACCCCTCCAAATGCAATGAGGTAAATGTGAACACATGTAAACAAAACAAATGATTTAACAATGCTTTCCTCAACTTCCTGGTTCAAAGTCAGGGCCAGTGGAAGGCGTGGAGCTCAGTACCTGTTACCCCCGGAAAACTGAAACATTTGCCATCCTCAGGTCTGTGAACAAAGGGAAAACATCTCTGTACATTCTTTTCTGAAACTCAAATTTGCAAATATACACCTACTTTGGGAAACAAAGTTGGTTTAAAATAGGCTGGGGAGAAAAAGAGTCCCTCCCCCAAACTTACCCACATGCACGTTTCCCTCCTCCCCTGGAACAGTGAAACACAGAGACCTCTGACAATAAAGATTGATAAAAGGGGCACCTGGGTGGCTTAGTTGGTTAAGTGACTGACTCTTGATTTCAGCTCAGGTCATGATCTCACGGTGGTAGGATCGAGCCCCACATCGGGCTCTGTGCTAGGTGTGGCACCTGCTTCAGGCTCTCTCTCCCTCTCTCTTTGCCCCTCCAACCCCTGCTCAGGCATGCTCTCGCTCTCTCTCTTAAAGAAAAAGGAAAAAAAATGATAAAAGACTAAAAAAAAATCGGCCAGGGGGGTAATCCAGGACAGGATTCCCTTTCAAGAGCCTGAAACTCATGTCTGTATCATGGCTGCAGGCTCTGGAACTTAGAGTGGCTAACAGGACCCAGCCTGTGCTCTGACAAACTCACTGCATTTATCCTGTCTGCTTTCAGAGGAACGGCAGAGTCTCCGTGACAGAAGCGTGCCAGACAGAACACCCTGAGATCTCCAGCGACCTTGGGGTTTGAACGTGCAAGGCCACATACTGTGGCTCTATTACTTGTGACCACGTGCGCCCCAGAGAAACAAGAGGCCTTGGTTTCATAGTACTCCTCCTTCCTTCCTTCTTCCCTTAACAATTTTAATTATTTATTTTAGATGGGGGGAGGGGCCAGAGGGAGAGGGAGAGAGAATCTCAAGCAGACTCCCTGCTGAACTTGGAGCCCAACATGGGGCTCGATCTCGTGACCCTGAGATCACGACCTGAGTGGAAACTAAGAGTCGGATGCTCAACCTACTGAGCCACCCAGGTGCTCCTCATACTTCTCTATAACTAAACTTGCTTCTAGAATAGTGATTTTTAAAAGATTTTATTTCTTTATAATTTTATATGTCAGAGAGAGAGAGCGCGCACGAGTGAGCACAAGCAGGGGGAGCGGCAGGCAGAAGGGGAAGCAGGCTCCCTGCTGAGCAAGGACTGGATGTGAGATTCGGTCCCAGGACCCTGAGATCATGACCTGAGCTGAAGGCAGCCACTTAACCGACTGAGCCACCCAGGCGTCCCTAGAACACTGTTTTAACATTTTCATTACTATGAAAACCTGATCATTGACTCGCCTTCTCCATTTGTTTTCTTTTAACCCTCCAGCTCACTTCTCCCTTCTAGGAGAGCAATGACCTAAAATAACTGGCCGGATTCTGCATGTGTGGAGCTTCAAAGTTTCTAGATCCCGTGACCCTGTTTCAGAAGTGTGGCTCTCTGCTCCTGCAACAGGCACTTGGCTCTCTTTATCGGAAAGCCCATCGCCAGCCCTGCTGGAACGCGTCCATCCCTCAGCTGAAGTGAGGCAGAAAGGGAGCAAGTTCAATGAAGAATTAAATCTGCTGACCCACTTGCGCAGGAGAGAAAAACCGCGCTGCTGGGGGATTAATGCGGCTGAAAAGCTCCGCGCCACCACCAGTCAGGACTGGCACTCGAAATAAGGGGTGGAGGACTGGACCCCAAGTTAGAGCTTGGTGTTGGGTCCGGTCTTGCTGGGTGACCGTGGGTAAAGAGAGCACTTTACCTCTCTGGTCTTAACTTTCCTTGACCATTAGAGGAGGGAATTGGGAGACATCCCATTTTTCAGGTGTCTTCTAGTTTTAGCATTACAATGGGAGGATTTCCTCCCCCTCAGGAAGGATGTCCGGTGTCTTCTTCCTCATCAGGCCATTCAGCAAACTGACAGTTACTTTATTCAAGCCTCACAGACAATCCCAGGGGTGGGTATTCATATCCCCATTATGCAGAGGAGAAAACTGAGGCTCAGAAAAGTCAAAGGACTTGCTAGTCCCTCAACGAGTGATTGGGGGGCCAGGACTAGAACCTGGGATGTCTGTCTCCAGACCACCCCTGCTGTCCTTATAAGTGTCCTCACTGCTTCCAACAGCACTGAACCCTGAGTACTGTTTACATACAAATTTGGGAGACAGGCATCTGGTATTCTATCACCTAGAATTCAAAGACTTCCTTTATGGAAAAGCCAACTCCCTCAGTTATATTTTAACATTCCTTTTTTTTTTTGCGGGGGGTGGGTGGGGGCGGCTAGATGGACCTGGCTCTCTGAATCAATGGGTGTGATCGAAAGAGCTTTGCTTCATTTGGAACATACTCTTTGGAATGAGCTAACGGTCTTCTATCTTTGTCCTTTCCTCTAATTCCAAAGCATCACTTCTCCTGAAACACCCCCTCACCTCCAAATGAAAAGATAGGCCACCTGGATCTTTCTCATAATTATACAAAGAACACATATTTTTAACGGGGATCTGTTGACATATAACACTTAGCTGGTGGAGAAACCTGAGTGGCAATGGAGGAGAAAGAATTAGAAGCCAGTGGCCGTCACTAAATACACCAGAGGAGCACAAAGGCCGGAGCACAGAGGGGACACCAAGCAGAACGGCCGTGGGCTCTGAACGAGTACCTCAAAGACTGGGAGTTTTTCAAGTTTTGAAAATGAGGCTTTTCTCCTGCCCCCCCTTGGCTCGGGAAATAGAAGGATAAACAACCACCCACCCCCTGCAGTGAGGCAGAAGTTTCCACCAAGATCCTGGGGAAATTTGAGGGTGTGAAATGTTTGCTACTTTGCCTTTTATTTCCTTTAGCAGGGACAGAGAAAGGAGCCTCTGATTTCACAGCTCAAGTGTGTCCCAGGGAGAACCTGCAGGAAGCTGCCAGGCTGCCCGGTCTTCTACCTACGGTTCCTACAGTGGTGCCTCCAGGACCCAACTCACCCTGTCCAGGGGCTTCAAGGCCCAGCCTATCCTCACTTTCACGGTGGCTTGGCCCTGACAGGCAGGCTCCTCCTGTTCTCTGATAACTCCATTTCCAACTCCTCTGGCTCTCCCTCCTCCTCCCTCCCTGCCCCTGCCTCCACAGTTCCCAGTACACTACAATTCAGCAATTAGCTCTTTGTATTCATTTCCGGAGCCATGCCAAGGCATTCAATAAGAACCTGAATTCTCACCCGGGGCAGGGACAAGGCTGTGACCTTGGATGGTGGGTACCCCTGGGCCGGGTGCTAGGGTTTCCTTTACCTTTACTTCAAGAGGAAACCCTCTTCATCTGCACAGATGATTCTAGAACTTGTTCCATAAACTGGTTCATAACGAATGCCGACAGTACACGTACTTATTTCTTCGAAGTCTTTTCTGTTTACAAGTCCAAACACTTGGACTCATTTTAAATTAATATCTCGAATATTTTTCCTTTGTGGTTTCCTGTGTTATCCAAATGTTCTTCGATAATCAGGAAATTAGAAAACGTTTTAATAAGATTTTTTTAAAAGTAAAGTTAAAGAACAGCCGGGTATATTCAGGGCCCACGGAATGGAAATAAAACGATGCTGTGATGCCATCTAGTGACATTGAGGCGACAAAGCCAAGGTAAGTCAGAGCTTGGAACTACTTGGGGCCAGTGAGTCCTCCCTGGCGTTGGGGGTTGGGGGGTGGGGGAAAGGGGACTTCTTTTTTGTTTCCCCAAATCCTTACAGTCGAAAGGGGAAGGCAGGTGTCCTGAATTAGAAATGGGCAGGGGGCACCACTGTCCCCCACCCACTGCCTTACCAGACAGAATTCTGACACTTTGGAGAAGGGAGCTGGGGACGGGGTGGGCTGGAGGGGTGCCCACTATTGGGGGCACGGAGAATCAGAAGCAGCCAGGATGCTCACACACTGGCAGATTCGCTCTTCTGTCTTCACGTCTCTGCTAAACTGTTAAGTTTAGCAGAATTTAGAATCTCAAGACACAGAGCTGAAGGCACAGGGTGTTGACCCTATCGACAGGCCAGGTGTGCCCATGGACACCCACTCTTCACGGCAAATCACATTGTTCTGAGTCTCACCCCATCTCAGGCCAAGTCACTGGCACCACCCAAATCTGTCACACGCTCTCGGGCAGCAAAGCCAAGGTAGCAGGAATGATCAGGGAAGCGATGAGAGGCAGCAAACGCTGGTGCCCTTCTGTCATTATGATAATAGAAATAGGGATTTCATCACCCTTTTCTCTAGCCTGAGGACTCAGGAGTGGGGCGCCTGGGTGGCTCAGTGGGTTGAAGCCTCTGCCTTCGGCTCAGGTCATGATCCCAGGGTCCTGGGATGGAGCCCCGCATTAGGCTCTCTGCTCAGCGGGGAGCCTGCTTCCCTTCCTCTCTCTCCGCCTGCCTCTTTGCCTGCTTGTGATCTCTATCTGTCAAATAAATAAATAAAATATTTTTTTTTAATTTTTAAATAAATCAAATCTTAAAAAAAAAAAAAAAGGACTCAGGGGTCACCAGATGACTCCAGTCTTCCGTGGAGTTCAGGTGCCACTTTCCTCAACCTCTCTCCCCTCTTCAGCCCTTCCTCTTCTTGGTCACAAAGTCCTTTTGCTTTTACCTCTTGCCACCTTTGGGGTCCAGCTGCTCCGCTCCACCTGCCACCTGCATTCCACTGGCAACAGCCCCCTCTTCAGGACCTGCCCTGCACTGCAGCTTAACCCACTGAGCCACCCAGGCGCCCCACCTAAGTCAATCTACTTCTTAAACTCTTTTCATGACTTCCTTGTTCTTAGGATCCATTCCAAATCTTTTATGCGACTTACAGACAAGCCCTTCTAAACTCTGGCCCCTGCCCATTTCTCCAGTCTTCTCTTCTGGGGTACCTGCCACATCCCACATTCCTGCCAGCATGCATCACCCTGACCTCACGTACCTACACCCCCCTTCACCACCCTCCTGCTCCATCAAGTCTCAGCACACATCACGTCTCCCGGGGAAGCTTCTTTCACCCAAAACCAGGCTGCGTCTCCTTTTCAATTTTACTCCCCCAGCGCCTTGCCCTGCCCTGCCGACCACCACCGTGCCTCGGTTATGTGTTGCATGCCTGCCTTCCCAGCAGGAATGTTGAGTGTGTGGGGCTGGGGTCATGTGGGTCTTGCTGACCTTGTTTCCAGCTGCAGCTCTGGGCCAAACACAGAGCCTGATATATTAAGGCAGCAGCTGAGAAGGCGGCAGCAGGCAAGTGCAGGTTCAAATTCACTAGTCAACTATGGGACTTGGTATAAGGCGCTTAACTTCTCACTGTTGCTCCATAGATATTTACTGAATGACTGAAATAATGAATTAGTGACCCAAAAATAGCACCTGACATGGTTAATTTTATTCATTTATTTAAATACTTCACTTATTTATTCGAGAGATAGAGAGAGAAGCAGGCTCCCTGATCAGCAGGGAGCCCGATGATGTCGATGATGTCGGGGCTCCATCCCAGGACCCCTCCAAGGACCCCAGGATCATGACCTGAGCTGAAGGCAGACTCTTAAATGACTGAGCCACCCAGGCACTGCTGATATGGTTAATTTTAAAGCCACATGAAAGAACCTTCCATCTTAAGTTAAAAAACAAATGAAAGGAAAAACCTAAATTTTAAGGGTTCATCACAAATTCTGGAAGAAGTTTATTTGAATTGACTGCCCCCTCGGCAGGTGGCCTGTGCATCACATAATACAGGATTTGAGTTCTATGCCCGGTGAAGGCAGAGAAAATAAGCAACTAACAATTCACAGCCTGGAAGAGTAAGACATTAAATTGCCATTTACTGTAGCAAAGTAATGTTTGATAATTCAACAGTCATGTCTTATAATTGATACAATGAGTATAAACAACTTCCAAATCCCTAACATGACTTACAGACAAGCCCTTTTAAAATCTGGCCCCTGCCCGTTTAATTTAATTCAAATATTTAATTGGAAAATGGAATATAATTCAAGTATTTTGCAAGGATAATTACTGTTTATTTTGATATTATGAAGCTTGAGGTCGATGTCAGCCATGCTATTAAAGAAAAAAGGTACAGCGCTCTAGAATACAGAAGACTATGAGGGCTTATTGACTTTCCAAAGGATGTAAGGGGGTTAAAAAAAAAAACCCAAGACCAAACCCATATCACAGACTGTATCTATTTTTGCAAAATGATGCATCTGTAAGGCAGAGTCTTCAAACAGGGCACTAAAAGACCTTCCAAGGGGTGCAGACATAGGCAGCTTTAAGGCAATGATCAGATTCTCAATTTCCATATGCATTTTTCCTAAAACTGGTCTGCCTGATTTACTGCCTACCCTTTCTCAGTTTCCTATCTCCCAATATATGAAAAAAGAGCAGAATCTCATCCATCCTAATTCCTACATGATGTCAAAACCTCCACATCCTCTCTCAAACAGACAATTCAAGTATCAGTATCTGTGGGTCTCCTTGGATGAAGCAGCACAATGGGCTTCCTATTTGTGTAAGAGTCTAAAGAGGGTGAAGGCTGGCATTAGAAATGGGGCTGTTTGGGGACACAGTGGGCTGTTCCAAACTCAATTATATGTTTAAAAATATACTAGTAAAAATATGTAATATAGTAGAATGGAATGGGAGTGATGTGGTTTTTATATGACTTAGATTTTTTTTAATCCCCTGATTATTTCCAAAGACTATCACTTTTGGGCTAGATTTCTGTGACAGCAAAGCAAATAAACACTGATTCAGGGAGGTAAACAGAGCACTTTCTTTGAGCCTTTCCTTCCTCCTTCTTTCCCTCTCTCCCCACCCTACCTACCTCCATCCATCCATCCATCCATCCATCCAACCTTCCTTCCATCCATCCACCCATCCATCCACCCACTATCTTCCAAGAATCAGAAACATGGTTGGTTGCCATAGGGATACCTAATAACACATCTGCTGAACGGAAAATGGTATCAGATCTTTACTGGTTGAAAGCAAATCTGGTGAGGTTGATTGACAAGAAGGACTGGCTTTGTCAACTGGAAGACAGAACAGACATTTCACCTCAGTGAATGAGCTACATTTGCAGCTCCAAGGTCTTAACAATGAAATATTTTAAAAAGCAGATAGTTTAAAATAAGCATTTACCAAAAAGGGGGGAAAAAAGGATACCAACAAATGTTTAGCATTGCTGTTTTAATTATCTTATCTCTGTCGGGAATATTTGGGGTTGCATGAGTTGCCTCTAAGTAAAGAGGAACAGGTTTAACGTACAGTTTTGAGAAGTTTTCAAGTAACAATAATCGTGCCTCGGATAAACCTCATTGGCTACAATACTGCCACTGTGCAAGAAGTTTTGATGAAGACTTCTTTTTTTTAAAAAAATATTTTATTTATTTATTAGATAGAGAGAGATCACAAGCAGGTAGAGAGACAGAGAGAGGGGGAAGCAGGCTCCCCGCGGAGCAGAGAGCCCGATGCGGGGCTCGATCCCAGGACCCTGGGATCATGACCTGAGCCGAAGGCAGAGGCTTTAACCCACTGAGCCACCCAGGCGCCCCTTGATGAAGCCTTCTGAGTGTACTTCCCAGAAAGGAAAAAAAAGTAAATGTTTCTAAGGGCTGAATAACATTCCTTTTGTAAGTTGGGTAATTTCTAATCATTCTCAATGTAACTATAGAAGGAACTAATTGATTTGTCAGTTCTTGGCAGAACACTTAGAAGGAATTCAAAGAATTAACTGGCATTATTAGAGCAGAACTGCTGTCATCCCAGGTACTTATTCATGGTTTCTCAGCCATTCTAACCCCTAAAAATGACAAATATGCAAAATAGGGAATATGGAACTTCCTTATTCTAGCAAGGACTATCTGTCCATTTATTTGTAAACTAGCTTTTAAAAGCCTGCTTTCCCATGATAAGTTGCAATTTAAATGCAATTTCTATGTATTATTGTGATGAATAACAGTTTTATAGCACTGATGATTTATCAACATTTTTGTTTGGACCAACTGTGAATCAGTAATAGCCAGGACAGAAACTTAGTCTAGGAGAAATTATTAGTAACTTAATGTAGGAGAAATTTCTTTTAATACTCCTGATACCTGGAAAAAGGCCTTATAATTTATGTATCTGTTTACGTGCACAGCTATATGGTACAGAGATTCATGATGAGGTGAGCAATAAAAGACTTTCAAGCAACTATACACATTATAGCAGAATAAAATACTGTGTGGGAGGGGAAAACAAGAGTTTGAGGAGAAAAGAAACAACAAAAATTCTAGCTATTAAAGACAGCTTGCTCGTGTCCATTCTTAATAGAGAAATGTGGTTATAAGACGCCTGTGGACGGGGCATCTGGGTGGCTCAGTGGGTTAAGCCTCTGCCTTCAGCTCAGTTCATGATCTCAGAGTCCTGGAATCGAATCCTGCAACAGGTTCTCTGCCCAGCAGGGGAGCCTGCTTCTCCCTCTCCTTCTGTCCAGTCACCCTACTCACACACACACATACTCTCTCTCAAATAAATAAAATTTAAAACAACAACAAAAAACTCTTGTGGATTTAGATTCCACTGTATACGCATAAACAAGTGATTTTTAAATGTCAATAGTTACAACACACCACCGGTTTTCATAATTTCTGGCAAGTATACCACAAGGCTTTATGAAGCCTTGTGAAATGGCCATTACACAGTTCCTCTTCCTTTGTCACCACAGGCAACCTGCTTCACCCAAAGCCTCAAAGAGTTGGTAAAACTGAAATATTCTCACATCATTTGCAAGTATTTGACAAGAAATTTCTGTGTCGCCTTAAAATGGATGAGTGCATGTGTAGTTCTACAAGATCACTTTGCAGCTATGTGAATGAAACATTTGATGGGCATCGTTCTAAGGGGCTTGCACTGGGGAGGGGTTTAGCTTGGATGGACTGATCTGATGGCTTTCAAAATTTTTCAGGAGTTGGAGCTGTATGTTCTGATCATTTTCTCAGGTATTCTTGACTCTAAATGGCTACCAGGGCCAGTGGAATTCGGGTCCAGGATGTTGGGGCCCTTCCCACTTTTTCGAGTCTTGTCTGGGATGGTAAGACCCCAGGGTCTCTCCAGGAAGCTGCAGGGAGCCAGGCTGCCCCTCACCACCAACTCTTCCCCTCCTGAGCACTGCTTGGGAGCACTCCCTAACCTCAACTTTTATCTCTGTCACTGTCCTTCCCAGGTGGGGTTTGGCTTAGGAGATGCCCAATAGTCAGATGCTTCTGACCCACAAAGCACTCTAGCTTCTTGCCAGGAAGCCCTACCACCTGCCATTCCATGACCAGGGTTGAAGGGAGTAAGGGACTCCTCCTCTGTGTCCTTGCAGCCCCACCTTTAAATGGAAATCACAGCAGAGCTGTTGATGATGCTGGTACTGTGTACGTTCTAATCTCTGTCATCAGAGAGGCAAGCTAGCAAAACCTCTTTGTGCCTCAGTTTCCCTATTAAGTGATGATAACAACAGAACTGTCGCCTGAGATTGTGAGGGCTACATGCAACATTGAGCCGGCATACAAGAATGTAATAAAAGAAGCTATTATTCTTACTAAATGCAAAATTTAGAATTTTAGAAGTGTACTCAAGAAAAGACAAGGTGAGAATCACTAGACAGGAGGCTTCCTCCATTGGAGTGCTACCCTAAAACCCCCTGTCCCGTGTCCCTGGATTCTGCTTTTCAGCCAAACCTGGCCCCAACTGGCAGCAGCAGCCCATAGACTCTGCCCCAAAGGAGGTCGGCTGCAAATCACCTCCACCAAGGACAGCTCCTTACTCCTGGGCGGCTGCTGTCCAGAGGCACAGCCACTGAGCAGGAAGACCCCCGCCCCCACCACCACCACCAAGTCTGGCTTGCTCCCAGAGACAGGGAGTGCACACGGGCTTCCTAGTGTTGTCACAGACAGCTGGCAGGATTCTGTGCAAATCTTCTAGGCGCAGCCCTAGACCTCTGGCCCAGACGATCCCTCACTCGTGCGTGTGTGGCAATGGCAGAGGCATGGCAGGCTGAAGAGGCCCAGGCCGAGGAAGGAAACTTACCCGAAGAGTGACGGGACAAAGGAGGACCGGTCTGGCTTAGCATCAACCACATCCGGGCTGCCTGTGTCCCCAGCTGCCTGCTCCGCACCACAGCCTTGATCGTCTGCCATCTGGAAGGAGAAAAGCCAACCACACTGTCGGTATTTAGTGGCATCACTAGCCTCAGGATATTTCTAAGCAGGACTCACTAGCGGCACAATTTTTAATTAAGCTGGCAGGTGGGCCACCTTGCATATTTAGGCTCCGGGGGATCCTGCACCAACAAGTCATTCAAATGCTTGAGCACTAGCTTTATTTCCGGCATTGTTGGAGAGATGGATGAGACAGCAGCAAAGGAAACAAAATCCGTGCCCTTGGGGAGCCTCCCATTTGGCCTCCATGGCCTCCAGGATTTTGTTAAAGGTTCCTTGTGTAGGAGAAGCTGTGGGAGTTCGGTCAAGGTTTGTAGGACAAGAAACTCTCCCCTACATTCCTGATAGGTTATAAGGTGCTCAACCTCTTCCTGGCATCACTCAAACCCAGTTCAAACACAACAGCAACCTGGGGTTCAAAGCTGTTTGTATCAGATTCTTTTATTTACATGGTTGTACCAGGAGAGATTTCCATCAAATTATTCTCCCACTAAAGAATCTTCAAGAGAGCCCTACGATCTAAAAAGTTAAAATCTAAACCCATCTCCTTGAATTTTAAGACCCCGTCTTATCTAGTACTGGCTCCTGCAAACTACGGCCCACCACCTGTTTCTGCAAATAAAGTTTTATTGGAATTCGGAGATACCCATCCGTTTACATAGTGTCGACAACCAGAGTTGAGCAATTGTGGCAGAAACCATGCGGCCTGAAAAGCCTAGAATATTTACTACCTGGCCTTTTCCAAAAAATGTCGGATCTCCTACTAATCTACTATTCCCTCTACTTTAAAGAATAAAAAATAACAGTAAGAATAGAAACTGACTGGGGCACCTCATGGCTCAGTCTGTTGAACGTCAGCCTTTGGCTCAGGTCATGATCTGGGGGTCCTGGGACCAAGCTTCACGTCGGGCTCCCAGCTTGGTGAGGAGTCTACTTCTCCCTCTGCCCCTCTCCCCTGCTCATTCCCTCTCTCAAATAAATAAATCAAATCTTAAGAAAAGAACAGAAACTTAATTATTATTTATGTGCTAATTGATTTATGAGCTTTACCTTATTTAACACCCTCAATAATGCTGTTAGACCACCCCTGTGATCACTGCTTTTTGAGATAAGGTAGGCGAGGCTAGAAAAAGTTATCTAGCTTGTTCTAGGCTACATGACTTCGATCTGAAGCCAGCAGTAGGCACCCCAGAGCACCCCCCCACCTCTACCATTACGTGATACAGCCACTCAGTGTCTTAAGCATATTATGCTCATTTCAGGTTCTGTCTTTCTGGAAGTCACCACCCATGTTTGCTGGACAGGACATCTCTGCCCAGTGCCCAGCTTGCTAATAATCAATCCTCAGAATTCAGCTAAAATGGCAGCACTGCAGGGCGATCTGCCTTGAGGACACCTATCGCACCAGCCCCCCCACCCCCCCTTCTCTTTGTCTTTTGTTTTCACTCTGCTTATTGTTTAGCTCAAATAAGACAGTTCTAAGTTCATCCCGGCAGAAGCCGCCAACACACAGAAGGTGCTTACTGAATGAATACTAATTGACTGGAGTGGTTAGAAACCAATGCCCCAAGGGAAAAGAATCAGCTAAAAGTGATGCAGCCAGTTGGAAGAAGAGGCCTTGAGTTCTGAGTGGCATTGTCACGTCACCCTGCAGCTTCCCTTAGGAGTGAGCTGGAGAGTGAGGAGGGAACCGAGAGGGAGGGAGGGTCCCCCACTGGCTCTCTCCGAGGACTATGGGAAGCCAGGTGACCATCTTGTTTCTCAACACCCAACCCGAGCATCTGGTTGGTGGCGGTTAGATTTTTCAGATTAGAGTGCAAAATGTTTCTTGAAAACAGAGATAACCTCATCCCTGGATCAGAGAAGCATAAACCCAGGCATGCAGAAACACTCAATAGTTTTTATTTCATCCCCTTCATATAGACTGAGTTGCTTTTCCATGGGGACTGTTGTTAGCAAAGCACAGAAATATTTTCAAAATTAGCAAGTTAGAGTCAGACAAAATCCATCAGAAAAGGACGCTACCTTTGACCTGTGGTATTTAAGCCTCAGGCCTTCTGCTGATGCTAAGTCTTCAAGCCTGAGTCCAGGACATAGGATGATAAAACAAGGGGACCAATTTTTTAAGAAAGGACAACCCTAAGCAAAACAACTCCTAAGCAAGCCAGACATTGGTTTTGATGTTGGGGGAGCGCTGAGAAGCGTTTTGGTGATTCCTCTTCATTCATTCAGTGAATGTTTACTGGGAGGGTCTGACACATCAGGTTGGGTGCTAGGAGCCAGGGACGCAGCTGGGGGCAGAGTGACTTGGTGCTGCCCTGATGGGGCTTTGAGCAAAGGATGGCACAGATGTCATGCTGCCACTGCAGTGAGTGTGGTGAGGAGGCACTATCTGTGGCCACTCGAGGGAACTGGACTTAGCCTCGGAGGAATTAGGGAAGGTTCTCAGGGGAGGGGATATCTGACCCGAGGTCTGAGAAGGGGAAGCCGAGAAGGGGGGGATGGGGCTCTGCAGGCAGAGGGGAGCTGCTCACATGTTACATCAGAGCAGGGGTGAAGCTGAAACTCCTCTTCCTTCCCAGCCATGTGGATGGGACTTTGGACTTCCCCACCGGGACATAAAATTCAGGCTTATTTCAATGGTTCAGTTGGGGGGGGAGGGCGCTTTCCAGAGCTCTCCCTCCAAACACGAGGCCACAGGGGTCTTCCGTGTCTCCACTTCCTAGACAGTGGGGACAGCAAACGTTCAGTGACTTTCTGACTCCTATGAGGCTGGGCTTCATTTCTGGGTAAAATCAAGCCCACAGCCCTGCTAGCGGGGTGACCCAGCGGGTGCCTAATCTTGGCCACATCATTTCGGTCAAGCCCAGACTTGGTGTTGACCCCGTATTTCCACTCACCCTCAGAGCCCACCAAGAAAATCCAGGCCTATCTCACCTCTGCTGCGCCTGGAGAGGGCAGGCCTACTGTTGTTCTCTGGTGTCTGTCGCCTTTGTAGGGCTCAGGCTGCCAAGACAGACAGTCATGGAATGGCTGCTGCTCATCCAACGGCATGTGTGTCTTCAGTGAAAGGGGTCTATCTTCTCTTTAAATGAATCAATATGTGATGCTCAGAAAGCATTAGATATTTTATTTATTTGACAGAGATCACAAGTAAGCAGAGAGGCAGGCAGAGAGAGAGAGAGAGAAGGGGAAACAGGCTCCCTGTTGAGCAGAGAGCCCGATGCAGGGCTCGATCCCAGCACCCCGAGATCATGACCTGAGCCGAAGGCAGAGGCTTAACCCACTGAGCCACCCAGGCGCCCGCTCAGAAAGCATTAGAGCTGCCAGGAGCTCTGTGTAAGCCCTCTATGTTAGCTACTGCCATTCTTGTTGTCACTAGAATCCACTAGGACCCTATCTGCAGGCTGAGAGTGTATCTTAATCATCCTTTTTTCCTTCTAGTCATAGAAAAGTGTCCAGTACACAGTGGGCACTCAGTAAATATTTTTTGTTCCTTTTTTTTTTAAAGATTTTACTTATTTATTTGACAGAGACACAGCAGGAGAGGGAACCAAGATGGGAGAGTGAGAGAGGGAGAAGCAGGCTTCCCTCTGATCATGGAGCCCCACGTGGGGCTTGATCCCAGGACCCTGGGATCATTACCTGAGCTGAGGGCAGACGCTTAATGATGAGCCACCCAGGCATGCTCCCCCCCCCATTTTTTTTAAGAGAGGGAAGGTGGGGGGGTTGGCAGAGGGAGAGAGAGTCTTAACCAGGCTCCACACCGAGCCCTGAGGCTGATGCAGGGGCTGGAGCCTGAGATCCTTAGATCATGATTCGAGGCCAAATCGAGAGTTGGATGTTTAACAGACTGAGCCACAAGGGCACCCCAATAAATATTTCCTTATAAATGTTTTATCTAAAACGTACTTAAAATGTTTGAATCATTCAGTGTCCTGAATAAATTGTTGACACGGGACAGAAAACACAACCAAGTTCAGAGCCCAGGCAGGGCAAGAGCAGATCAGGGGTTAAACTGGCTCCTCCATCGATTAGCCATGGGGCCTTGAACAAAATGCTCCATGTCTCTGAGCCTCAGCTTCTTTATCTGTGAAATGGGAAGATAACGATGCCCACATCACAGGCTGGCTGTGGGATGAATGGAGAAATGCATGCCAAGTGCTAAGCCCAGTGTAGCACATTCTAGATGTTCAATAACTTTTCCTCATTGTCACCACTGTTGGCAGAACTCAAGACTAAAAAGCATTCAGCTGTCAACCTTCACCTATATTTTAAAATCACATCCACATCTTAAGCAGCTTTTGTGGAGGAAAAAAAAATTCCTCTAGCGATTATTTCTAAACACATTTTCATAGGAGACTGGTACGCACTTCTGGTCGGAAATCACTTCGCCGCCATATCCTGAACTGTTGTTTTTTTTTTTTTTTCTCATGGGTGAGAGGATGGACTCATTGCAGTTGCTTCCTCTGAAAAGTGACCTAACACAACCTGCACCCACTCTTGCCCCCGTGAAGACAATCCCCCTGAAGGCTCAAAGAGAAGCTGCCCTGATGGCCTCCAATGTTCACCGTTGGCACTTGGAGAAGGGGCTCTGCTGGCACGCGAGTACCCCCATCACCAGAGGCTCACAGCCCTGCTAGCAGGCTGGCTCCTTCCTCCCATGTTGCAGAAGAAACATCGGATTCTTCAGAGAGTTTAAGGAACCTGCCCCGGGGCCACACAACTAACAGGAAGCAAAGGTGGATTATGAACCCAGGTGAGGGCTGTCTATGCAGGTTCACGAGCCCCTGAAGGAGGAAACAGCCTTTAAGTGAACAAAGTTCAGTGCCACGTAGTCCACCAGAGGAACGACAAACTCAATACAAAGGTCGCCTGGGGTCCTGCCTTTTTTCACTTCCTCCAGGGATCTTCAAGAGCCCTGCACCTGCGGCCCCGGCCAGGCTGACAGCAGCTCCCGCACAGGGAGCCCAGACCGAGGCACTGTCATGTGCGCCATCATCTCCTTCCATCCTCGCAGCGACCCTCAGCCCGCGGTCACCACCGTTCCCATTTAAGGGACAGGCACAGGGAGGCCCACAGCTGACAAACTGCGGCGCGGGGAGCGGCGCTCAGACAGCCCTGGGGGCGTTAGCTGGCCAGCCGGGCGAGATCACGATCCCCTCCCGCCGGTCTCAATCCACGCCCCCTTTTCCAAATCCCGCCGCCAGCCGGAAAGGGAGGACCTGCGGAGCAAGCGGTGCCCGGCCGTCTCCCCAAGTGTCGGCGCAGGCCCGCCCGGGGGCTCGGGGGTTGGTGGTAGAAGGAGAGCCGGCCTGGGGGTGGGAGGGGCGCCGGGCTGGGTGGGAGGGAGGCGGCGGGCAGAGGCCGGGAAGGAGCGCGCGCGGCCGGGGCGGAAGGGGCGCGAGCGGAGGCGGGAAGTTACCGTGTCCGCCGCGGCCGGGCGGCTAGAGCTGGCGTCTCTCTCGGTCCCTCCGCGGCGAGGGTCTGGGGCCACCCCAGCGAAAGCGAAACTAAAAGTCCGGGCGCCGCAGGAGGCGGAGTCGCGCGGGACAGGGGCCCGGGCCGGCCCGGGCCGCGGGCGCCGCCTCCCTCTGGCGCGGGTGCGCTCCCCGGAGTCGCTCTCGAGCCCAGCGCCGCCGCTCCACCGCGCGCCTGGTCCGGGGAGGGCGTCCCCTGCAGAACCGGTCGCCGGGTCTGCCCCGTGGCCCGCGCGCGTCGCCCGGGGGGAAGGCGCGCTGGCGAAGTTGGCCGCGTCCCCGGAGAGTGTGCTGGGTGAAGTTTGCCGACAGCTTTACGACCCCGACGCCGCGCTCACAGCCCCCTCCGGGAGCACCTTCTGCACCCCCAGCGGTGCTCGGAGTGGTCCGGGAGCGCGCTCTGCAGACCGGCCGCGCGCACAGCCCCAGTCGCGCACGCGGAGGAGCGCGCTGCGGACACTTCGGGGCGCTCGACGACGACCCGGCGCTGGCCGGGGGCGCCCCTCCTCCTCTCCTGCTGCTGCTGTCCCCCGTCTGCACCTCCCCTCGGGCTTCCGCACCAGTACCCAGAACCCGGCCCCACAGCCGGAGGGCTTCTCCCCTGCCAGGCCCCAGACCCCAATCTGTGCTGTTGGCGCCCCAACTCTGGGGAGGAGGGGTGCTTCGGCGCCCGCAGCGGCTGGAGTTACCTTCTTCGGGGCCGGGCTTCTGGGGCCAGCCTTGGGGTCGCGGGTGGGTTTCCGGTGTCCACTCTGGGGGCGCCTCGGTTCGCGCGAGGACGGTAGGACCCCCGAAGTCCTCTCTCTCGTAGGCGAGTTCCCGCCTCGCAACTGGGCGAACTTGTCCGGAGGAAGCGCCAGAATCAGTCCCGCTATATTTATTGAGCGCCCCCAAGTGTCAGCCGCTGGGCATGGGGCCCAGACTGTCCGACGTGGGAGGGACCCTGCACTTCCCCGCTCCCACCTCGCCCCTACCCCTACAGCCCCGCATAGGTGCACGCACACGCGCGCGCGCACGCACCACTCACACTCTTGCCTTTTTTCACCCTTGGGCCTCCAGCCAGCGACTCCAAAGCCTTTCTCTCCCAGGCTCCTCAGGACCGCAACTAATTAACTGGGTCACACCGCGGTGTGATTTTCTGAGGAGAAATTACACTTTTATCGATGCCAGAAATAATTGCTTTTAAAGAACTTTGTACACCTTGAATCTCTCATGGCGTGAGATCAGGCAAGAACCACATCTTGTCTTTGTGTTTGTGGACTTCACCCTGCGCCTCAGACTTCAGGATTGTCTCTAGAATCTCGCCAGGTAAGGACACTTTCTTGGTTTAAGGAAGACTGGCACTAGGTAAGGGTCAGGGCATAATTATAATTTATTAACTTCAGCAAAAATCTCTAATTCCTGAATATTTTAAACAGGTACACTATTTCCCATGTGGCCAATACAGTAGGCTGAAAGTCTGTGTCCACTGCACCCCTATTAATACGCTGAAACTTAAAGCTCAAAGTGCTGAAATCTGTCCTCAGGAGTTGTGGGTGGGGCCCTAGTGAGTAGGATTAGTGCCCTTATTTTAAAAAAGGCTGGACAGAGCTTTCTAGTCCCTTCTACCCTATGAGGACATAGGCAGAAGTTGCTGTCTGCTTCCCCAGGGAGAGCTCTTACCACAACCTGGTTATGCTGGCACCCTAACCTTGGACTTCAAGCCTCCAGAACACTGAGAAGTAAGTTCCTGGTGTTTATAAGCTACATGGTCTGTAGTATTTTGTAAGAGCAGCCCACCCAGGTTAAGACAGGTTGTGTTACTCTAGCCTCTGTATTTCTGAAATGTGTGTGATAACTAAGTCTTGTAGACACTAAGATAATTTACTTTCGAAAGGAATTCAATTGTGAATCATTTAAGAAATGAAAACTCCCTATCAGTAAAGAAAATTCATTACTGATTTATAAATTTAAGTTTGAAACACAATGTTAGATTTTGGAAGGGGCCTTAACAACTAATCCCTCTGCTCATTTCATAGATAAAGAATCTGAGGCTCGGAGAAGTGGCCTGTATCACAAATTTGCTAGTGGCAGAACCAGGATCAGGTTGCCTCAAAAAAAAAAAAAAAAAAAAAAGAATTTTCCTTCTTGTCCTTTCCTGGAGAATCAGGCTCTTACAGAGGCTTCACCAGTGCCCAGCTACTGCTATGCCTGGTAGCCAGCAGAACCCAGCAACACTGACACTCCTTCAGATGGTTTTATAGCAGAATTCTTCCCTTGAAATAACTTCCTATGAACAAATCTCTCTAGCACCCAGAAGGTAGACTTCCAGAAAGTTCTAGAGGACAGATTTCTAGCAAGTTCCTCCAGCGTGACACCACAGTGACTTTTCTGCCATCTAGTGAGCCACAGACATCCTCTCTTCAGCAAGGTTTGGATCTAGGTCCTGGGGTGGGGAAAGGTGGGGGGCTCGGTATCTCTAGGTAGGGGTAGCGGCATGTTATGTTATGTTATGTGTTGTTATAGGCCACCCACTGTGGTAATTACTTCAGAATAATACATTTGACTGTACTGGCTCACTCAAACCCTCACTCCTGCCTTGTGGAAGCACTCCCCAAATAAACTGTGTGCATCTAAGTCCTCACCTCAAGCTGTGCTTTTGGGAGAACCTAAGCTAAGGTAGACACGGCGTAGGAGGAACAGCTCCAGTTTAAGGAAAGTGACAGTGACAGAGCAAAAGGTATGGAGCTTTCTCCTCAGTCTGAATTTGTCATCTCTGCAATTTCAAAACCATTTCACATCCACGGCCCTGGAGGGCACTGGAAATGACTCAGAGCTAGGAAGAATTACCTCATATTCTGGGTGACAGAACCAAGGTACCAGAAACTCTAGACCAGCTGCAGCAATGGGGCCACCATCAATGGGAGGAAATTGAAGAGATCAACCAGTGCTGTGTTTAAGTTCAAAAAGAAAATCAACTACCCACACATTGAACATGGGAGCCATTAATGTGAAACAAAATGTGAGGGTTTTTCACTGATCACAATCTCCCTATGAGTCAAGACTTTAAAAAAAAAAAAAAGGCCAAAGAAACATGAGGCAGTGTTGGCAGAAGCAACCAAACCAAGGACCAAGACTCTCTACCATCTGGCTTTGGCTTGTGACAACCAAGCCCAAGTCCCCAACACTCTGTGGGCTGGACAGCATATCAGACACGTGTCAGGAGCCACTTCTGATCCACACAGCCTCACCTGTCTCAGGACCTCGGCGTGCCTGTGCTGGCCCAGGCTCAGCGGGGGTGGCAGGCTCCGTGTGGGCTTGCCATCTTCAATGGGAGCATGACCAACAGCATCTTTGGCCTTCTGTTGCCCTTGCTTTTTCCCTGTTGTTGTTGAGTCATAAGATGCTGTGGGACGCCATGGGCATACCCACAGCATAGACATGTAGGGGAGCTAACACCCAATGGGACAAAACTTTCACCAAACGGAGACAGGGGCCACAGATACGTTCTTCCCCCTTCCTTCCTGTAGTACATGTTGCTAAGGAGCATGGCTTGGGGAAGATGGCGCTCAAGCAGTCCAAGGCACTTCGCATCAGTTAGCTACTTTGACAATGAACCTTCATACTCACTGTCACCCCTCTATTTCCTGCCTCCTTACTTCTGCTCCCTGGGACTATAGTGCTTAATAAAGTCCTTGAATGCAAGCATTTGCCTCATGTTCTGTTTTCTGGGGACTCCGGGCTAGGACCTATTGTCTGAACCAATCCCGAAGGCCACGCTGTTGTGTATTCATGGGCTAAGGCTTGGATGGCCTGAGGTAGTCACCGTGGCAAGGGCGAGGGCTCTACCTGATGTGAGATGGGGTGGGATGGACAAAGGAAAGCTGGCCCATGGTGCCGGCCAGGCAGACGAGGGCTGTGTGGTGCTTACCCCAGCAGTGAGTGGTCACCGAGTTTCGTACAGGGGCCATTTCCAGTTCACTGGGGTGGTTTCTCTGCATGACTTCTGCTACCTAATACCTGCCTTTTAAAAGCAGAACTGATGGTACAAGTCAAATTCAACCTCTTCATTCTGGTAATTACGTTTTCAGGGGGGTAAGCCAGAAGCGACCACACACACCTTAGAGAAGTGTTAACACGGCTTTTACCTGAAATGAAATCTGACTGTAATTCCACATCCCTCTGAATTGGGGCAGAAGTCTCTCTCAGTCATTATAGGGTCTGCAGCCAGCCCACTTCCCAGGTCAGGCTTGAGAAAACTGGTATAGAGCAGAATGTTCTGGGAAGGCTCCAAGTCTTTGTCCTTTGTTGTTCCCATCTGCTCAAGCTGCCCCGCACCACCTTCCAGAGTGGGAATCTTCCAGAGCCTGGAGGTTCTACTTAGCGTCCCCGTTGTGCTGAGAGAAAAGCCTTGGGCCCCACTCTCTATCCATGGGAACCTCGGACAGCAGCCCCTCTTGCGGGCTTGTGTCATGAGAATGCTACTTTCTGCTTTTCTTCACTTGCTTTGCAGCCTTCCCCATGGCCTCACAACACAAACTGCTGACATCTTTCCACCTGGGGACCTCCCAATGTCACCTCAGCTTTTAGGCCAGAGGTCCCTAAGTGGTAGCCTACCCAGGTCCTAGACTCTCAGCTGCCCCCGGCCTGGTGTAATTCCCAGCGTCTTACAGAAACATGGACTCTGATGTGTAAATGCAAGTATTGGGCTTCTCTGGAAAAGTCTCAGTATTTGGCAGGGCTGGGTACAGATTCCCTCATGACAAGTCGGCTGGGACTGAGGAGTGGTTGCTGCCTCAGATGGGGTGTGTGCCTGCCTGCTTGGGAAGGTCCCTAATATGACCTATGACTTCACTTCTGGCTTCCGTAGGCATTTTGGTGAGAGTATTAAATTTGTTTCATTGATTCAGTAAGTACTTATTGAGCATCTTTTCTGTGTCAGGCCTTGTTCCAGGCACTAGAGATAGAAAAGACAAAGACCAGGGATCCTGTTTTGATGGAATTTATATTTTGAAGGAGAAGACAGATAATTTTAAAAAGCAGAGATTCTAATATTCAGGATGTCAGGTGGCAGTTCACTGCGATTAAGAACATAAAACAGGGGGCGCCTGGTGGCTCAGTGTGTTAAGCCTCTGCTTTCGGCTCGGGTCATGATCTCAGGGTCCTGGGATCGAGCCCCACATCGGGCTCTCTGCTCCGCGCAGAGCCTGCTTCCCCCCTCTCTCTCTCTGTCTGCCTCTCTTGCCTACTTGTAATCTGTGTCTGTCAAATAAATAAATAAAATCTTAAAAAAAAAAACATAAAACAGGGTAAGGGTCATGGGAGGTAGTTAGCTGAGGAATGGGAACAGATCAAGTGCCATCTTCTGTAAGCTGTTTCTAGAAGACTGTTTTAATGTGACACTTAGTGGACACTGAAGACAATGGAGGGCCTAACAAAGCCAGGAGGAGAGGGTTTGTCTTCAAGCTGCCCCACTTCAGGCCCAGGAGGCAAGAGAGTAAACAATCAGAACTTGGAACAGTCCAGGATAACACAGGACTAGCATGTTCTAGCATGTTCTTAGTTTTGCATTCTCGTAGAAGCTAAACACTAATATCTTGATCAGTTTTCAGCCTTGCTTTAAACCATTAAAAAAATTTTTTTAGATTTATTTGTATATTTGAGATAGATGTGAGGGGGAGGGACAGAGGGAGAGAATCTTTAGGCAGACAACCCCGCTGGGTGTGGAGCCTAACACGGGGCGGGGCTGCATCTCAGAACCCTGAGATCACGACCTGAGCCACAACCAAGAATTGGATGCTCAACCGACTGAGCCACCCAGGCGCCCCATGTGGTAAACATTTTTAATAGATAAAGCCAGAATTTCAAATATGGTGTTTACCCTTCCCATGGATTGGATCAATCCTGTTTTATTTCTTATACTTTGGGGGAGCTGGCCTTTCTACTTTAGTCACAGGCCTCACAGAGTGAGCTTTTCTAAATTGGATTGTTGGATGAGTGTATGGCCTATCTCTTTGTGTTCTTTTCTTGGGTTATGATCACAGTTCGTGTTAAACTACTACATGCTGCCTAGTCATACTCGAGGATTTGGTCACCCACATAAACATGATGCTGTTGTGAGTTCATTTTTCTATTTAGAGAAGCATGTCAGCTAGAAATACCTCCACCTAATTTCCCGGGCGCATGCGTGCTGTGTGAGTCGCCAAAATAGCCCCTTGAGTAAGTGGCAGCTTTAAAAACCATCCAGCTGCTGACTTCAAACTAGAAGGTCAGCAAGGGAAAGTGGAAGTTGGATTTTGAATGGTTAAGGTGCCCACAGGGATTGAACCGTGGTCAGGATTTGGGAAACTTGCACAGCTAGCCTGGGACTTTTCTTTGGATTTCTTGCCTGTTGCCTAGATTTGTCTTCTCTCTTCAGACATCAAGATGAATGTGCAGGCTTGCTCTAGGTGTGGGTATGGAGTTTATCCTGCTGAGAAGATCAGCTGTCTAGACCAGGTCAGTGGACATTTCTCGGCCTTTGGAAATAATAACCAATATGGTAGATTTATCTTCTTACAGAGGGATGTGTAGGTTTTTTTGAACTATCAAAAGAAGATGTATTTCACATCTTTCTTCAGTTCTACTAATTTCTATCTCTGTCTTCTATGTTGCTTTGAAAAAAGGTTATTCATTCATTTAACATATTATAGTCATGTTTGTGTCTATATGTGTGTGTATTACCATTTTATCCCTAAGCATCCATTTTTACTTGGAAGTGTGTAAGAATCCTGAGTTTGGAAGAAAAGGTAATTTTGCCACATCTTCTTCTCTATGATTTCTAGATCTGGCATAAAGCATGTTTTCACTGTGAAGTTTGCAAGATGATGCTATCGGTTAATAACTTCGTGAGTCACCAGAAAAAGCCATACTGTCACGCGTAAGTGTTTGGTGCCCACCCCACCGCTTCTTGGGTTTTATTTATTTTTTAACAAGTAGCCAACCGGAGTTTCCAATCACACAGCCCAGAGTTAAATCCAAGAAATATCTTCCCCAAAGTTTTCATTTACATATAATCATTGACGAGCCCTAAGGTAGGATTTTATGCAAAGGACAGAAAGCTGAAATTTTCAAATTTCTTCCAAGTAAAAAGCCAAATCTATCTGCTATTACCACATGCCAAAGCATTAGATACTGTGCAGAACAGTGTAATTGCCATAGATATGCCTAAAGAGCTATAATTTTTTTCTTTTAAATAATTCCAGAATCCATTTCTATTTTTTTTCAGAAAGTTTTTAAGTGTCTGTTTCCAGTTAAATTTGGTCTTGAAGTAATATATACTGAATTTCTTTGATTTCCTTTTTTTTTTGTTTTGTTTTGTTTCATTTTTCCTTTAAGACATTGCCTGGAAAGTCATAAACTTAATTATTAAGTTTTATATTTATCAACTTAAAAAAATGACGATACCTTTAGGGATACTCAATCATCTTGGGTAAAAGTACATTTCTAATTTTGGCTTATATCTATTTTTTCTAGCCATAACCCCAAGAACAACACTTTCACAAGTGTCTATCATACTCCATTAAATCTAAATGTGAGGAAGTCCCCAGAAGCCATCCATGGGGTAAGTGACTTAATTTTGAACTTCAAAATAGCCTTTAAAGAAAATTTCTTACCTCAGGATTTTAAGTGTCTGTGTCAACATTGAACCTGCTCTTGTTTTTCATTTAGAGACGCAAAGTGCATTTAAGTAACAGATATAGCTCTTTGTCCTACCACAATGTAAGGTAGGACCCAAGATAATCTAGCTTGAATATCTGACGCCTTTGTAATCTCTGTCTGCCAGCTCTGTTCGCATTGATGACTGTTTACCCAGCAGGCCCTGTACACAGTAGGTGCCTAATAATCCAAAAGTTTATATAGCTGGAAAACATTACAAGAGCCTTTCCTTACTGTCTCCCATGATTATTTTCATAAAGAAAATTAAAAACCTCTAGTTCCACACTCTTAAAATCTCTCTGAATTCAGGAGTGTTTAGGATTACTAGCACCTTCACTTTCCCCTGGGGGCAGGGGTAGGTCAAAGATAATTTGATTTGGAAGTGATGTTTGGATAGACAAGGCAGCCATGTTGATACACCAACCTCTTTTGAAAAACCAACAATGGGGTCTTGTCAAATAGCTAGGGATGGCTTGGATGCCTGCATTTATCAAAATGATGACTCATTTCACTTCTTTCCCCCCTGGCCCACGGAAGCTGCTCTGTGGGATGGAACTAACAACTTTCTAAAATTAGAGCATTGCACAGGAGGTGGAAGTCTGTTAGTGATCTGCCCTCCTCACGCCACCTTGCCTCAGACTGCCTCTCCGGCTGGCCCAGGCCACCGGTCTTCTCAGGAAAACATGTGTTGGAGGGAGCTTCCCCCACACCTCCTGCCAACCAGCTTATTTTGCTAAGAGCCCTGTACTCATTGTGAGCTTATTGTTTTTTTTAAGATGCTTATGTAACTTTTACTGCACATTTAATTCATTTAATACACATGACTGTCCACTAGGGTAAGTACTATTGTTATCTCACTCTGCGGATGAGGAGCCCGAGAGGACAAGCTGCTGAGACGTCACTGATTTTGAAGGATTTGCAAACCTTAAGAATTCACAAGCAATTTTACATTACTGAGAATGTTCGTTCTATGGGGATCTTGTTCTCGTCTCTTGATGTCTAAGGGCAGCTACCCAAAACTGCAATGAATACTGAGTGTAGCTCTTACTTAAACAGGAGGCCTAACGTGGGACTCTTCTCCGGGGCTCTTTCTCTATCTTATCTCATTTCTTCTTCACAAGAATCCTCTGTAATATTACCGTCTTATAGCCGAGGAGGCTGAGGCTCAAAGAGGCTAAGTAATCCACCTGGTTTTACCAAGATACTGGAGTGGGTACAAATCCAGATCTATCGGACTCTAGAACACTTACCCTAAACTGCTCCATTGGCCTATTTCTATGCACATAGCGTAAACCGTCCAGGAGGAGAAAAGCACTTGTTTATTTTTTACAAATATCCAGATGTTTCTACCGTTGGATAGCCAGGGTTTTACAGATTCAACACCAGGAGAAGTACTTACACCATCCGAGTGCTGTTTGTAGGTATTACACACTCTACAACAAGAACTCGAATGTCTTTACTTTTCCACGCTACACTAGCTCCTAACTGGCCTGTCGCTACCTTCCAATCATACAACAGGTCACACAATGTTACCTTTCTTTGACGTGGTAGTGGATTCATTCTCTTTTTACTGTGTGTGACAGGCCCGAGCTGGAGTGAGAATTGTGCTGGTTCTGGTGCTAGCCACAGACAGCGATGAGAACTTACCGGGACGCGTGTGTGTGTGCGTTTGTTTGCTTCTGTGCGAATATGTGTGTGTGTGTATGAATATGGTTGTGTGTGTATGGGGAGTGTATGTATGTGTGGGTGTAGGTGTGAATAGGCATGCACGGACACACACATGTGTGTATGTGGTGTGTGCATATACCCACGTACGTATGCATGCCCATGTGTGCATATGTATATGTGTGTGTGGTGTGTGTGTGTATGTATGTGTACGTCTCTGTGTATATTTTTGTGTACATGGTATGTGTGTATACATGCATATTTATGTGTGCATGTGTGCGTGTGTGTGTGTGTATGTGTGTGTTATGCCAAACAATTGGCTGTTGAGATCACTTTCTCCTTCTTCCCCATCAGGAAAAATTTCAAATGGACAGCTGTGCCCCTTCTAGGCCCTGGGTCTTATAGGCACCTGAGGAAGGGGAATGGATGACTTTTTTGCCTAACTCTTGCATCTCTGAGTTTGCCAACTGAGTAAAAACAAATTCATTGTGCATGTGCTAAAGGAGGGAACAAAAGGGATGCTTCAGTGATGGTAATGAAGGAGAAAAGGAAAGAGTTTTAGCTGGCATTCAAAGCAGGCTGACATTTTTGTGTTTCTTAAATGTCACCCTTTTAAAAATAAATAAATAAGTGTCTAAGCCAAAATTTCCTGTTTGGCAGGTGTGCATGGAATTTTTAGGAAAATAAAACATCTAGATTCTCTTTTATTCAGTGAGGGGACTTTAGCTTTTAATGCTTCTTCCTTACCCTACTAGCGACACTTACTATTTTTCCCCCTCTTCCTACTTCCTCAGAATAATCCAGAATCTCATGAAAAGTCTCTGAGGAGGCAGGCACTCCCCAGTGATGGATTCGTTCCATGGGTGGAGAACACGCAAATAAGGCTTTCTATCTATTTTGATCATTCGATTCTGATTCCTTAAGGCAGTGGCTCTCTAGGAGGGCAATTTTACTCCTCAAGGGACATTTGTGATGTCTGGGAACATTTTAGAATGTCACAGCTGGCAGGGAGGGGTACGGTGGGTGTCTGATGGGCAGGGAGCAGCTATGCTGCTAAACATTGTGCCATGCCGAGGATAGGGCCCAGGAGAAAGACTTAACCGGCCTCCAGTATCAGCAGTGTTGCCACCCAGAAATGCTGCCTTCAGTCTATGTCATGTTTGCGGTAGTTGCTCAAAATCCAGGGGAAGAAGCAGATAAAGCACTCTCAATTTCTATATTTAAAAATACACATATTGTAGCTGCACTGGGTGGTAGCCAGCCTAGAAATTCGATGAGAGGAAGTGACTTTCCTGTGGAAATAGAATTCCTAGCTTCTAAGCCTGGCTCTGATTACCTGTTGAATGACTTTAGTAAGGTCACTTCTTTGCCTTCAGTTTCTTCCTTCATCTGTAAAATCCATGATTTCAATTTCTACTTATAAAAATCGTAGGTTTCTGGGCCAATTTTAGATCTTATTTATTATGATATCTGGGTTGGGACCTAGGACCTTTTGATTATTTTCTTTTATGGTGGGTCCTTCTTATGTTGTCTTTAAGAACTCTTGGCCTACCCCCAAGGCTCTGAAGATACCATCGTGATGTCAGTTCTGCTCAAATTGATCTACATGATCACGGTAATTCCAGTGCAAGTCTTGGCATTTTTCATAGAAATTGACTCATGGATTCTAAAAATGATGTGAACCACACGAAGATTCTAGAATAGCCAAGAAATTCTGAGGAATAAAATGGAAGGACTTCAGTTATGAGATTTCAAGATTTACTACAAAAGGAGTAGTCATGAACTTAGCAAAATATTGTGTAGGAATAGACCAGCTAGTGGAATACAACCCAACTTCCAGAAATAGAGCTGTGCCTATGCAGTTACTTGGATTATGACAGTTGTGCCACTGCAATCCAGTGTGGCAAGGACGATCTGGATTTACTGGATATTTGCATGGAAAAGAATGGACCTCGACCCCTACCTCACACCTATACACAAAAACTAACTCAAGACATATTACAGGTCAAGATGGAAGGTAAAATTATAAAGCACAGGGGAACATGTACATGAGTCTGGGGAGCCAACATGTTAACCAAGCTCCCCAGGTGATTGTCACACAGACTAAAATTAAGAACCACTACTCTGGTATTTAGCGTTTTCTGAGGTTACTCTAACCTGAGTACTGGGTGTTGTGTGATAAGTTCATTGAGACCCTCAGTCTTTTTAATTGCACTGCTAGCTAGAGCTTTGCACACTGCAGGGGCTCTGCACGCCTCACCTGGCTGGTGGAGCGGGTGAAGCCACAGTACGACAGACAGATCCAGTGTGTGTCGTTGTGCATTTATGAAGCTTTGCCATTGCGACTTAGAACAATCCCTCCGATTTAACTCTACGTTGTTTATTTTCTTTCTCTTCTCCGATGGAAACATTACTGACAACGTCTCCGTGGTGCAGATCGATGACCAAGATGAGGGCGGACAGTTTAAGTCAGTTTTTCACTGGGACATGAAATCCAGGGATGGAACAGCTGCACCTAACGGGCAGCCCCCGATGAACGAGGTGAGAGGAGACGTGTGACCGGGTTTGGGAGAAAGGGAAGAGAACCACACACTCTGCAAGTGAGACGCATCATGAGTATTATTTCTAGAGAAATGGATTAGGCTTTTGTTTTCCCAGTTTGTGATTCCAGGGGTCTACAGAAGATATCCCGCAGCCCGTCATGGGGTCATCTCCACCATGTCTGCTTCCAGCCCAAACTCACTAATCAGTTTGTCCCTTCCAACTACTGTGTTTCTGTCCCTGGGAACAAGCACCCAGGCTGGGAACCACAGCTGCCCTTCCTCCCTCTGATACTTCCCTCAGCTCTGCCTCTTCCCCTGCATTTCACTCTTCCTGCTCTGATCCACATCAGCTCTTGCCTGGACCTTTGCCAGGGCCTCCTGGATGGCCTTCTCCCTTCTGGCTTTGCCTCTGTCCAGCCTATCCAGTAACGTTGGTCACACACAGCTTCCTAGATGGCCCTAACTTACTCTTCCTGCCACCTGAGAATTTATGCTCACTAGGAAGAGTCTCATCATTTCAAAAGCCATTTACTTTTCGTTATACACATAATATTTGTGTTTTCATTGTTGTAAAAAAAAAAAATCCGAAGTACGAAGATAACCCTTTGTGCACCGTCTCCAATCAGTCCCTCTGGAGAGGGACCTGTACATTCTTTCAGACTTGACTCAATTACAAATATAGATCTATGTCATCTGTTTCTTAGTACTCCCATTTGAATACGACCACTGCCATGTATTGAAGGGCCTTTGATGAATTATTTAACCATTCTTTTCTTTGGCTTTCTCATCTGTAAACTGAACTTCTGACAATTCCTGACTCACAAAACTATGGTGAAGGTTAAGAGAGTATATAAATGTAAAGACCTTAGAACAATGGTAGGCACAACAAATATTAGCTATTATTTTCACTGAAAATTGCATATGTATATTGCAATTGCATATTATATGTATTATGTTCATGCATTATATGTATGCATATGCATACATATTGCATATGTATATTTCTATTGGGATGTTTCTTTTTTTTCCCCATGAAACAGAATGCCTTGTTTTGCAGCTTATATTTTTCAATCAACAAATATCTTGGAGATATTTCTGTGTCAGCCTCCTTTTAAATTATTTTGGATGGATATGTCATGAATGCAACCATTAAGAATGGATGTATCATGCTCTTCTGTTGATGGGCAGGGTTCTTTCCAATTTTTTTTCTATTATGAATTTGCAGTGGACACCCTTGTGTGTGACCTCTTTTGGATACAACTGAGAGTTTCTCTAGAACAGGTAGTGAAAAATGAAGGACACATGCCTTTTAATTTCCATGGCCGCTGTCAAATTGCATTCTGAAATGGCTGTGCATTTGGTATTCCTACAGGCAGAGGATGGGAAGACTTATTCCTCCACACTCTTACCGATTCTTGGTATTTCCAGATAAAGTTTTTGACAATTTTTTATCTTGTCCTTTTAAGTTAAATTTCTCTGATTGCTAGTGTGGTTGAGTATATTTTAATATATGAATTATCTGACTTTCCAGATCTCCAAAGCATGGTTCTACCCAACCTGTTCAATTTGCCCTACCTCCAGCCCACTTGGCTCCCATCTCTTCCCCTGAATTCCAATTAAACCCATCTCTTTATGGTCTTTCACATGAAGCCCATCATTGCCTTCATGCTTTTATTCATGGTAGCTCCCTCTCCTGGAATTTATTCAACAAGTACTTCTTGAGTCTTATGTGCCAGGCACTGTTCCAGGCTATTAGAATACATCAATAAGCAAAAGTGATGGAAATCCCTGCCTTCATGGAACTGATCTTCTAGAATGGATATCCTTTCTCCTTTTGCCCCTGTTAACTGACCTCAGCCTTGGCGGTCCAGCTCAGTTCCATCTTCCCATCCAGAATGGGGCCCATCACATACAGATCACTTCTTAAAGCCTCATGTTTGTCATCAATACAGTACACTTAAGCACACAGACATTTTCTAATCATTACTTGTTTCCTGTGTTGGTTTCATGTCCCTATAGAGGCCACAGATATCTTAAATAAGGGACTGTCTTCTCTGTTTTTGGCTTTTCTTTTCCCAATGTTAACTGCTTATCCCAATATTAGGCACATGGCAAGTAGTAGGTTTTTGCATCATGTCTGAATCATGCTGGTTAATCTTGTATTGCCTGTCCATAGCAACTCCCCAATGGCTCAGTCTAGGTACAGTGATAAGCAAAGAAATGCCAAGTTACATTTGAAACCCTTCTAGAATATAAATGAATCCCAGAAAGTTCTACTTCTTAGGATATTGGATTATTTTCTAGGTGAAAACATTGAACATTTCTTTTAACTGAGACCCACCATAGGCCACTAGGAGTTTATAGTTTTTAGAGAATTTCTCTTATGTTGAGAGTGTATGTGAGCATTGCTAAGAGTGTGGGGTAGGTCTTACCAACCAAATGTGTGGGGTATGTGTTTATGCATTTGTGTGTTTCCTTTATAGAGAGCCTATTGGACTGGGTATGGGGAAGGGAATGCTTGGTGCCCAGGAGATCTGCCAGACCCTGAAATCGTAAGGATGGTTGAGGCCCGAAAGTCTCTTGGTGAGGTAAGGGCTTTAGAACTTATTCTAGGAATGAGTTTGAATGTTTCTTTATCTTAAGATTGTGGTAGACTACTGGCCTCTCCCCCAAAGATTACCATGTCCCAACCCCAGGAACTGTGTATCTGTTACATTACTGGCCAAAGGGACTTCGCTGATATGATTAAGTTAAGGATCTGGAGATAGGAATGTTACCCAGGATTGATAGGGTGGATGAATGTAATCACAAGGGTCCTTTATAAGGAGGGAGGCAAGATGGCCAGAATTAGAGACAAGGTGATGTGAAAACAGGAGCAGAGGTCAAAGCCATTGGGATGGAGACACTAAGGGATGCAAGTGGCCTCTAGAAAAGGTAAAGAAATGGAGTCTCCATGAGAGTCCCCAGAAAAGACCAGCCCTGATAGCCCATTTTAGACTCCTGCCCCCCAGCATGGTAAGAGAGATTTTATTAGATTTTCATGTAGAGAAAGAAGTTTTGGCCCAGACTGTGGAAATCCTTAACGATTTACACACAGTACCTTCTGGTTCTCTCCATACTCTCAGGGCATTCACCCTTTGAAGAAACCACTCTGGAAACTATTGTTGGTCTTTAGTGACTTAGCCTTTAGCAGATGGAAAGAAAACAGAGACACAAATGCTAGGAGCCATGTCTCAGTAGGAAGACTAATCATCAGCGATATTCAAAAAGTGAGAAGGGAAGCCTAACACTTCATTCTTAATGCTGTAGAACTAATTCTAGCAGACAAGTTATAGAAAAGACTCCCACACATTAACTGCTGCATTATCATACAAGCCTTTGAGTCAAAGGGGTGGTGCTCTCTTTGGGTCCCTTGGGTTGGGCCAGGTTCCACACAATTTGATATAAGCACTGAAGGGGAATCCCTTTGACCTGGAAAATAGGATTTCTTTAGTATTGAAGGTGCTATTCGAGTCACCAGTGGAATAACATTTTTGAATTTACTCAAGGTGATTGAAATGGTTTCCAACTACCTTATAAATTCAGTTGCATTGTTTCTTATGATGCTCACAATTACAGTTTATTCATTCTTATCTGATATCATATTGGTTCTCATGCTGACATTGACTCTGACCAGCAGGAGTATACAGAAGACTATGAGCAACAGAGAGGCAAGGGGAGCTTTCCAGCCATGATCACGCCTGCTTATCAAAGAGCCAAGAAAGCCAACCAGCTGGCCAGCCAAGTGAGCATCCCAGTGCTTATTCACCATAAATTATGCTAATTTTTGCCACCAATGAAACTCTGGGATTCAGATAAAAACCAGTAAGAGAGTGCTTGTGGACAGTAGGTGTCATTAGTGTGATATTATGGAGAGAACTGTGCTCTTATGTTTTCCCTCTTCCTTGAGGGAAAACTCTCTCTCAAGAGTTTATCTTGCCTTGAGATATCCTCTCTGCCTTGACCGGGCCACATCTATCAAATGGAGAGATGAGGTAACTCCTCCAAAGACTGGACCAAATAATTTCTTGAGATCACTTTAACATTTTAGATACTGATTCTTGTTAAGTAGATGGCACGTCATCCTGAGGAATAGAAAGCTTGTTGGCTAAGAGCTCAGATTTTAGAGCGAGAATGCTAGGACTGGAATCCTTGTTCTCTCATTTACTAGCTGTGTGACCATGAGCAAATGACGAAGCTTCTCTATTCCTCAGTGGCTCATTTGAAAAAAAAATGGGGACAGTAAGAGTCTTGCCTCATGAAATGGTTATAGAGATGAGGTGGGTTAATATTTATTAATGGTTAGCCATGCCTAGCATTCTCTTGGACTTAACACAGTAGCACTGATGCTTTTTGAAGAGGAGCCTAGGAAGACTGTACTAAAGACTTGGTCATAGGCTTGTGTTGAGTCTAACCTGATGGTATAGCTTCAGGACAGCTGCAAGGAAGGGTCTTCACAAAGGCTGGTGAGTATGACCTTGACTCCATGCTATCTCTTCATCAGGTGGAATACAAGAGAGGGCATGACGAGCGTGTGTCCAGGTTCACCACGGTGGCGGATACCCCTGAGCTGCTACGGGCCAAGGCAGGGGGACAGCTTCAAAGTGATGTAAGAAATGATGGAGGCCTAGAGGCTTTTAAGATTCTCCATTCCTTCCTTCCTTGGAGGTAGAGGGAGGAAGAATGGCAGAGGCCTCTTGGTCCTGCGTGGGAGCCAGGGAGAACTTTCTAAGGTCAAGGACAGTAAAGTCCCATAAGTTAGCCAGCACAGACATTGTGAAATCTCTTCCTTAGAGAGAAAGCTTAGTATCATTCACAAGTCAGATGTATGTGATTAATCTGAAAAATTTTAATCCTTGTCGCTGCAAAGAGAGAATATAACTTCTAAGGGATTTCTACCATTTGCCTTTTCACAGTCCCATTGTTCCCTAACATAACAAGACCAAGAACTTTGTCTTTTTCTGAGCAGGAAGTGTAAGCACAAATCCAGGTTCAGCTTAATGAGTGGCTTCCGTTCGCCTTGGTTTGAGAAGCCTCTTTTGTCTCTTAGACTTGACCGATGGCCCCTTGAGGGCAAAAGCCTCCTCTCCTTCCTCTGCCCAGCCCTAGCATGTGGCCCACAGCATGTGCTTCATGTGTTGAATTCTGCATTGAGTGTCTCCATGTACCAGGCACTGTGCTGGGTTTGGGGGAATAAAAAGGTAAAGAAGATGCATATGGTACATCAAGCCATAAGCCATCAATGGTGCCATAGGGGCTGTGACGGGGTGATGTGAGGGTTTCATGCAAACCCTTGGCAGGGCTTCTCATCAGACAACCTCATACATAGCATGAAATTCCTTTTTTTTTTTTTTTTTCATCTTCCAGGTGAGATACATGGAAGACTATGAACAGCAGAGAGGGAAAGGCAGTTTTCCTGCCATGATCACACCCGCTTATCAGATCGCCAAGAAAGCCAATGAGCTGGCCAGTGATGTGAGTGTCCGTGACAGTGTATTCGTGGTAGGAGAGGAAGCAGGAAGTTACCCGGGCAGGGCGACTACAACTTCCTGCCTGCTTTTGTATGCACCATGATCCAGGGAGTAGCTTTCCTTTATAGTTTTTAATAGGTTTTACCAAGACCATGATCTGGCACTTTAATGTCTAAGACACAATCCCTGGACCCAAGCAGAAAAAGAACATTCCATGAGACGTTTGTTTTTACTCTTCTGGCTTCTGTGCACAGAAGGTGAAACTCACCAGGTTTGTCCTTTCCCTTCATTTAGGTGAGGTACCATCAACAATATCAAAGGGTAATGAAGGGAATGGCTAGTTCGGCTGCTGGAGCTGCAGGCACAGGGGAATGCATGGACCAGTATGGCCAGGTAGGTGATGAAATCACTCCCTGGGAGAATGCCCTTTCTGATGGTCAGTAGCCCACTGGCCTGTCACGCAACCGATGGCCCTGGAGTTAGGGGTTGGGCTGTGGTTTATCTAGCCCTGTTTATGAAAGGTGGATTTTCTAAGTCAGAAAACAATGATAAACAATTACATTGAGCTCAAACTGATCCATGTAGGAAAAGAGTTTCTAAGCATTTTTCCTTTTCTTTTTTTTTTTTTTTTTTAAGATTTTACTTATTTATTTGACAGAGAGAAAGAGAACATAAGTAGGCAGAGAGGCAGGCAGAGAGAGAGAGGGAAGCCGGCTCCCTGCTGAGCAGAGAGCCCGATGTGGGGCTTGATCCCAGGACCCTGAGATCATGACCTGAGCCTAAGGCAGAGGTTTAACCCACTGACCCACCCAGGCGCCCCTCCTTTTCTTTTTTAAAAGTAAAGAAACTCTATCAAGATGCTGGATTTGTCAAGAGTAAAACATTCTCACCTATTCAGTGAAGAATGGTCCCAAGGCCCAAGACTGGCTAATTTTAGCTCATCACTGTGTAAGCACGAAAGGGATCCAAAGGCATGTCTGGAAAAATATTGAGCACTTCACTGAGTGGCAAGTCTCATTTCTTAGAAACTACATATCTTATCTAGGTTGTTGGATGAAGCAATTTGGCAGAGAATGCAAATCTTTCCCCCAATTTCACTTCTCACGTGAACTACCTAGTGATAGGGGGTAAAAAGGTTGAGATGATAATTGGAAGCTAATTTTTATTTGCACATCCCTCTGTGTTTTCTGGTACTAAACAGGTGTAGGAGAGAAAGGGAACATTATCTTTTCATAGTTGTAAGTAAAGAATACTGGAAGGCTAAGTGTGTGTGACAGAAGAATGTACTCAGTGGGCTTAGTTGATTTTTAAAAAATTGATTGGAAAGTTGTTTGAATTTTTCATCAGTGGGCAGATTCTACAATATACATGATCTATTCAACATACATAATTTATGACAGAAACAACTTGTTTCTTTTCTTTAAAAAAGTGTCTAGGAAGACACTCATGGAAGACTAAGGATGTGTGTGAAGAGAGGGTGTGACCCCTTTGCAAAAGTCTGTCTGAACAAAAATGTTCAATCTTAAATGAAAAAGTCCAGTTTACTAAATTCTGTAAGTTACTTAAATGGCCTCAGTGCTTAGCCTCAATGAAATTATGCTTTTATGGATTTCATGTTTTAAATCTATTGTATAGAAGGCTCAAGTTGACTTTTAAAAATCAATTTAAAAAATATTTGGTTCCTATATTCGGCAGAAAATATTTTGTTCTAAATGTGGCCAGCACGTTCTGGCAGGACATGAACGTGTTTAAACACATCTGTACCCATCATTGAGATGCAACCTCACAGTGTTGTAGTTGGTTCTCGCTTATTAGGACATCTTGGCTGAAGTTTCCCGTCACGCTAATAACAAATCTTAGGATCAAAGTGGGTGTTGTTTGATAGGACCGCCAACAACTGTCGAGAGGATCAGCCTCGTGTGGCATTTCCTGGTGTGATTTAGTGGGTCCCGCCAGGCACGAGGAGGAGGGAGTGAGAGAGAAGCAGACAGACAGTCAGATAAACTATAAATATCTTTAATGCCTAAAATGCCAAACAATTCATTCTTCCTTTTCACGAATAATGTTTTTTTTAGGTCAATGGACTATATCATGTAATCGACTTACTGTTTGTAACCAGCCAACTCCCCGGTAGGATTGAGTGTCTCACTGAAAGGTTTACACACCCAACGTGGATACTTATAAGCAGAGAAGTTAAAATAAAGTTCTAAGCCAGCCCCACCCATACAGCAGAAGGGGCAAAAGGAGATTACCAAAGAATCTGGGAGCCTTCATTATTATTATTTTTTTTGGCTTAACTTTTTTTACTTGTTGCATTCGGCCCAGAACATTTTGGCAGCCAAACATAAAGGAATACTCGGGCTGAACAATTGTCATTATTGGATAAAAGGGAAGCCTGGACTTTCTAATTCAACCCAACTGTTTTATTTTTAACAATGTGTGTGCTGGATTCTGACCCTGGTTTGGGAGTAGGGCGGGCCCTTGCCTTGGAGGAGGCCGGAGGAAGATGGAGTCATGAGCTTGAGGGAGCACATAGGCTTCTTCAGATTGGTGGGAACACAGATGAGGAAGCAGCCGACTCTGCCTAGGGGGAGGACTGGGAATGAGGGAGGCGTTTCCCGGAGAGCAGGTAGCAGTCAGATAGGGTCTTAAAGTATATCCCATCGCCAGGAAAGCTTTATGCTACTGACATCATGACAGGTCCATGAGAGAGAAAGCTTTGTTTTGTCGGAGTGGGTGGGTGGTATAGGGAAGAGGAAGAAAGAAACAGGCTCAAATTATAATAGTCTGAAATTCACATTTAGCCCCAGTTAGAGCCTCTTAGGGAATTTGAAATTTCCCCCCGAATACAAAAAATCCAAATAGTTATAAAATGCTCTTCTTGGCAAATGGGAAAACAGTATCTGGGATGTTAGTGGGTTTCTCTGCATAGATCTGCAGGCCCAACAAAGGCAGCTTTTGGGATTACTGGAAGGCAGACGGACCTCCCTGGTGTCAGATAGGGAATGAGAACTCCGTAATTCATGGGTCTGGGAGACTTGTAGAATGTCTGTATTTATCTAGCAGAAATGTTGTTGATGTTAGTTAGCATTTATTTAGTGCTGACTGTGTGCTGGGCACCAGTAAGTAGACCTGACCACAGAATCCACAGTCTTAGTCATCACATGGTTCTGCCCCTGGGTTGATCCTTGGAATGTCCAGTGTGGATGGGCCTCTATAAGAACAGGCTCTAGGAGAGATCATTTCCAACCCCCCACCCACTGAGGGAGGGGAACATCACTGAGGGATGTTTTTGATTCTACCCGCAGGGCTTCTTGGAGGACTATCAGGAGCACAGAGGAAAAGGCAGCTTCCCCGCCATGATCACCCCAGCTTATCAGAATGCCAAGAAAGCCAACGAACTCGCCAGTGATGTGAGTACCATATTGGGATGACCCACAGAGCCGCCAAAGCAGAGGAGAAACGAGACTCTGAAGACTGTGCTTAACTGAAGCCTACATACAGATCGATTTATTTAGAGCTGAGCCAGAGTAAAACGTTGGCGCTCGATTTCTCTCCAAATTTCCGACACCTTCTTTTGTTCAGACCGTTTGGTCACGTTCATCTGCTTCAAAGGAGCGTGACACCGACAGGCGGTGGAACTTACTTTAGGCGAGTTGAAGCAGGTGTCAATGCTGGTCCAGCCAGATAAGCTGGGGTTAGGAGAGGGTTTGCAAAATAAGCCATCTAGAAACCTAGCACTTTAGGGGAATAGCTGATGAAAACAGGTCACGTGACTATCAAACTGGGTATAACCCAGTGGATGAAATGATTTTAATTTGCAGAATGCTGGCCAGCTGGCGGTCCTTGAAAGATAGACTATAATTAAACTCAGTCGAGCGATGTGCCCATGTAGATCCAACACGCCAACTTGAGCTTGGTCTATATATAGTCAGAAGCCGCACATGAATTTCACACCCCCTTTGCCCTTCTCCTTTGCTCTGTGCTCTTCAGTTATTAAAACCATTTGCCCAGGACAGTGTATTCTTGGCCCGACAGGGGACGTGAAACATGTGAATCACTTGGCCCCTCATGAGCGGGTTAGATGAGAAAAGACGTTGAAACCATGGGAAGACTAGGTTGGAATTACACTTTTTGGCATGCTTGTTTCGACGTTTCTTCATGCAGAATTAGAGTATAAAGTACACAAAATGTGAAAAGGGCAGTAAAACTTTAATACAAAAGGGACTGAGTGGTTTATGGATTTCATGGAGAAAAAAAAGCCTATGTAGTTGGTTTTTTTTTCCCCTCCTTCAGAAAATTCTCTTAAGTAACTGTTGACATGAAATGCCGGGTCATTTTGGAGTAATTTCTCTCACGGAGCATGAAAATAACAACTCTGGGCCCTCTTTGTGTGATTCTTTCAGATAAAATACAGGCAGGACTTCAATAAGATGAAAGGCCCTGCACATTATCACTCTCTCCCAGCCCAAGACAACTTGGTTCTCAAGCGGGCCCAGAGTGTGAACAAGCTCGTGAGCGAGGTACGTACAGGGGACCGTGGACGTGGACGGGGCAAGCCCAGCATGAAAAATTCTGTTCAATGCCGCAGGAGCTGCACACGGTTACCAGTTCCCATGGAACAAATGGGCAGTAAAAAGAGCAACTCACGAGCGAGCCTAGAATCAAACAAATTAAACCAATTAAGTTTCTCCAAGAGTTCCGAAGTTTCTTCTCAAATTCTCACAGGGCCTCTCACAGAAGTTTCAGGCAATCAACTTTTAGTTGCAGAATACTGCCCTAGCCAATCTTTATAACCATACGTCACTCATACAGAGTGGTAATCCAAGATCAGAAAGTGTTTCCAACATGAAACCTCTCTCATTCTCTTGTTATTGGAGTCGGGTTTCCCAGAAGCTGTGTGTCTCCTCTGAATTCCTGTAGCTTAGAGGCTGGACGGGCCGCCAGACGGTGTGTTTTGTTCAGTCTACTGGGTGATTCAGATTTTTTGAATTGCTGAGACTTTGGCAAGGAAATAACCCCTAGAGCTCCCAAATCCTTATCACGCCCTCCAGTCTTTTCTTTCACAGCGGAGCCTCATTGGCATTTCCTCTCTAGACCCTAAAGGCATCTGAGTCAACAACCTCTTTCAATGGGAAGAATGAGGGCTATTAAAAGTACTCCCTGACAAGTTATCTGCAATTCAGAAGAGGATATTCAAGTATCCTAAAATATTTTTCTTCCCTAACTTCTAAGGGTCAGTCTTCAGGCCCCCAACTATTCCTTCATCTGTGGCCCTCTAACTGTGGGCTGCTCAGAATCACCAGGAGTGACATTTTCCTGATCTCAAGTATTTCTAAGTAATAGATGGGTGCCTAGGTAGGTCTTGGAATCTGCATTTTAAACAGATGTTTGAGATGGTTCTGACACTCTAGGCCAGAGGTCAGCCAACCACGATAACTTCAGTGCCAAATCTGACCTGTAGCCTGATTTTATAAATAAAGTTTTATTGGAACACAGACACGTCCTGCTTGGTTACATATCATCTCTGGCTGCTTTCACACCACAAGAGCAGAGTCAAGTAGTTGCCAAACCTTGCTCTTTTTTTTTTTTTTTTTAGATTTTTATTTATTTATTTGACAGACAGAGATCACAAGTAGGTAGAGAGGCAGGCAGAGAGAGAAGGGGAAGCAGGCTCCCTGCTGAGCAGAGAGCCCGATGCGGGGTTCGATCCCAGGACTCCGGGATCATGACCTGAGCCGAAGGCAGAGGCTTTAACCCACTGAGCCACCCAAGCGCCCCCAAACCTTGCTCTTGATTCACAGAACATTAGGTCTAGATGGGACCTCGGCAATTTTTAGGTCCTGATTTTGTTATAGGTCTAGAGAAGTAACGTGTCTTATTCTGGTTCAGAGAGAATTTTAGGGAGAGAGTTGGAAGCAGATCTCTGAAAGTACAGTTTTACCACCCAGGAAAAATACTGTTAACATTTTGGCCTCTTTCTAGGTGAAGATATTATAAACAAGTATATGAATATAAAGACATTTATAGATTAGAATTCAACTCTATTTATAGCTTGGTATACTTTTTTCACTTCTTATCAGATTTTGAGCATTATAATGTATCTTGCATACTTTAAAAAGCATGTTTCCACCATGTTTCGTAAGATAGGATAAGAAATTGCGGGGGGTTTTTTGTTTTGTTTTGGTAAGAGGTCACAAGAGAACCTACAATTTCTTTTTGCCCTTATGTTTACCCAGTAGGATAAACCAGTCCTGCTCTATTTGTGGTAATCAGCCTTCAGCTGGCTCCTCCAATTAATTGCCTGGGACGACTTGGGGCCTTTTCAGTAACTATAACCTCTCATCTTACATCCAGCTACCCAGAGGAGCTCAACTAGCCAATACATTTAAAATTAGAAGATGCTTCGTGCATCTGTGAGTGGTCTCATTTATTATACTCTTTTGTCAAGTAACTTTTGTGGTTAGATTTTATTGAAGTGTACATATAGAGAAATGTACACGCCATTTGTGCACGATGGGAGAGATTTTCGCAAGTGGACACATCCATGTAGCTAACACCAGATCAAGAAACAGAACGTGATTCAGATATACCCCCCACCCCCGACCCGCAGACACTTTCCCCAAAGAGTAACTGCCGTCCTGATTTCTAAAACCTGTTTTGCCAGTTTTGGGGCTGTATGATCTCTTATTGGATTTTCTCTTGGAAGGGACCATGTATCTTTAAATTTCCAGAGCCAAACTAATTATTTACTTATTTATTATTTGAAAGGAACACATGTACTGTTAACTTACGGTGTCCTATGCCTGGTATTTTTAAATGTTGGGTTGAAAGTTTTCTAAAAACAACCTAGTAAAGTCCTGGGGACATTTTCAAGAGTGGCTTTGGGCCTGGTTCTATTGTGCGTCTGGTGTTTTGGTTTCCAAGGTGGAATATAAGAAGGACCTGGAAAGTAGCAAAGGTCACAGTATCAACTACTGTGAGACGCCTCAATTCAGGAACGTGAGCAAGATCTCAAAATTCACCAGTGATGTGAGTTTTTAACACCTAAGCATTTGTTTGGGTTTTTTAAAAAATGAGCTAATCTCCAGGTCTCTTAAGAGACAGTCTATGTGAATATATCTGGTTGTCTCGGAGAAGCATGGTGTCTTAGGCACAAATACCTAAGAGTGTTGATTATGATTGCCTGCAGGGAGTAGTCCACCTGGTGTTAAATTCTGTCCTGCCATGCACTTGACCTTGAATCCTTAATGGTAGCACCTTTCCTCTTGTGTTCTCCCTGTGTAGCAGTATTGGCTCCTGCTAGTGAATGCTGGAGAGGGAGTCTGGCTGAGCATGCAACAGCCCCTCTCAACGCGACTTTGTGCTTCTTAGTTAATGTCTGATCTCATCTGACCTGGGGACCCAGATGTGCTTTCCTCATTTTACAGAGGAACAGATGGCATTTGTAAATTTGGAAATTCTCAGCGAAGTTCTGCGGATATTTCCTTGAGAACATCAAGGACTTATACTAGATGATGTGATTTTATTTCTGCCTCGAGGCATGCTGTAGTAGAATTTAAGATCACGAGGGACTTTGTAAAGCTTGGGGAGGAATTTCTTTTGGCTAAAGGTAGTGGTGAAGAGCACTAGCCTTGGAGCTGACAATCCTGGCTCCATAATTAGTCAAGCGTTCGACTTTGGGCATGTCGTTTAAGCCCCCTGGAGCCCCTTTGTCCATGTGTAAAATGGGGATGATACTAAGTCCTTCCTCCTCACGGAGTCCTTGTGAAGACGAACTGAATAGAATCGTGTCTGATATGTGGTTAATAGTGTTTGTTTAAATAATCTCAGTGCCTAGAACTTCGTGGCCTCCCAGGGAAGGTGATTTTAATGCAGCTTCATTAGAAGCTACCCAGATTTTCCTACTTATGACTTCTTGGCATCCTGTTTTGGTTTTCCCTTCACTTGGTAAGCTGCATTTGGGACATGACATCCTTATTTCACATGGCTTTAGTAGTCACCAATTTGTGTGTAAAAAAACAAAACAAAACACAGAATTTGGCAAAGCTCAGGTTACATTCTTCCTATGATTAGAAACGGAAGTAATTGCACGCAGGGATTTGTGTGAGCCCCTAGCATGGGGCTTTGTACGCAGGGTCTGCATGACCAGTCCTGTCCATTGGAGAGGCCCCACTCATGGGAGGTTTACACATGGGGAAAATCGGACACATTTCCAAGTGAAAACGTTAAAAAGAAAATTGGGTCTGTTTTCTGCTGCCTGTACTCACCAGATCCTATGTTTGGTTGTGTGCTTCTGTGCTTGTCTCCCTCCATCTTCCTGTGCTTGCTTGACATTCAAGTGGTTTTTTGAAAGAAGGTTTGGCTTCTTTTTTATTTGGTGATACACTGACTACTTAAATAGGTTCTGTTTAGTCGTTTTTATTTCCAGTTTGTTGCATTGAGACAAGCAGTTGATCTTCAACAAGTTGGGAAGAGAAGTCTTTTATTGAAAGCTTTGTGTTTCCTTCTAGAATAAATATAAGGAAAATTACCAGAACCATATGAGAGGCCACTATGAAGGAGTTGGTATGGACAGACGGACTCTCCATGCTATGAAGGTTGGAAGCTTGGCAAGCAATGTGAGTCCAGGTTTGAAGGGCCTGTAGGTCTGGGGACCTGTTGGGGTGGAGGGAGGTGAAATTTGAAGAATTCAGCCAACTCTTTTTCAAACTTCCTTTTTAAAAGTCAGTGTCCTGTTGTATAAAGACTGACCCATAAAAGCTTCTAAACATTAACCAATATAACCAAAGCTAGGTAAAACCCTTGAAAATTTTCAAAAGCTTCAATTTATTTATCTCAGCTTTCTCTGGCTTGAAGAGTACTTAGATCTGTTATCTTTGATCCAGTGTGAGAAAAACATCCAGTTTCTGAGACATAAAGAGAAATGGATGAACATATTCTTATTAGAAATTTCTCAAACTTCCAAAGCATTTGTGATTTATTTGGAGTTGGTTGGTTGGTTGGTTGTTTCATTCATTTATTGAACTGCAGTGTTCACTGAAGACTTCCTATGGGCAAGTACTGGTCAAGGTAGTGGGGTAACGAAATACATCAGATCCCATATCACGGAATCTCTTCATCCCTCCCTGGCTTTGTCAGTTCAGCTGACAGTTTGTAAATGCCAAGTTGTAAATCTTGGAGGGAAAGGGCTCTTCAAAGGAACCGATTTCATTAGTAAAACATAAAAAGGTCAAATTTCCTCTGCTTGAGAATGTCAAATTTGACCTTTAGGAAAAAAATTTAAATACTCTGAAGACTCTTGACTTTTCATTTATTTTCTAGGGGGTTAGCCAAGAAGACCTTTCATCATACACCCACATGCCGGTGTTTCTTTTTAACAAAAACTATAAGGAGGTCCATAATTAACAAGAAAGATAAAATAAATGTGCTACAGATGGAAGTTAGCTAATTTTGGATTAATTAGGAAGAATTCAAATTAATTAAAGGCAAAGTATGAACATAATTTAATTTTCCTTGGAGGTGATGAAACAGAATTAATTTTATTTCTCATTACTTTTTAAAAAATTTCCTATGACATTCAAACAAAGTCAAAACAAAGTGGGGACTAATTTCTTTTTTCTCTTTCTTTCTTTCTTTCTTTTTTTTGTGTGTGTATGTGTGTGTGTGTGTGTGTGTGTGTGTGTTTTAGATTGCCTACAAGGCTGATTATAAACACGATGTTGTGGACTACAACTACCCGGCCACTCTCACTCCTTCCTATCAAACAACAATGAAACTGGTTCCCTTGAAAGATGTAAGTCCCCCTCCAAGAGCATCTTCTGCTTTATTCCTTGTTACTTCCTCTTGTGGAGTGATTCTTAAGTAGCAAGATGGGAAGAAACAAGTTCTAATAGTTCCTCACAGATGGAAGAGATTGAGAAGGGGAACTCTTCCACTAGGAGAGTCCATTCACGCATGTGTGGAAACTCTTAGATTTTCCATGTAAGGTGGGGACAACTCTGTTTTCATCTTGAAAATAATTCAAAGTTCAGTTAGAATTTGGTAGAATATGTCTGCCTTTGGGCCCTTTAAATTTATTCTTTCTTAACAATGGGGAACGATCTTTCTTTCTTTCTTTCTTTCTTTCCTCCTATTTGAAGTTGTGTGGTATGTTGAGGGACTAAAGGAAGTAAAATAAAATAGCTATAAAAAATAAATAAAATAGCTATAAGTTGAGAGGAGGTAGTAATGTTGACTTAATGTTGACTCAGGAGCGCCTGGGAAGGTAGATGTATTTCTTAATTATTATAGCAGTGATTTTATTTCTTCACAGTTTGGCTTATCCTGGTAAAATACGTATAAGTAATTAAATTTATTATTTTCTATTATAGGAATTTTACTATATATGTTTGTTACAGGAAATTTAGAAAATTCTGAAAAATACAAGGAAAAAGATTAAAATAATCTGTTTTCTTAAAAAGTAGTTAAGGTGGTTTAGACCTGAGTGCATATCATAGTTATTTGTCAGTGATGATTATCTCTAATCAATTAATAATTTAACAAATAATTCAGCATATACTTACTAAGTGCCCAGTGCTACTTTCCTTCACATTCCTTTGGGCTCACCGTGACCCTAGTAACATTGACTTGGGTTTTGCTCTTGGTAAGACGGTCTTCATATTGCTCTCCCTTTTGCTCAGAGTGAGAACAGTGGGGGTCCTGCTGGACATCTTCAGTGTTTAACATGGTTTATAGGACAACAAAGGAGGATCATTGGCAGATGATAGTTTAATGGATGAAATGGGCTTTTCAAATGTATAGTAAAGCAAAGGATGGGAAGTTGAGGGATATAAAGGGAGACTAAGCCTAGCTTCTTCTTTTCCCAAGAAATTTGGTTGGGTTGAATTATCACTGCACTTCATGAAATCCAAGGATACACTTGACTACCTAAGCTACTTCCTTCCTTTTTTGGCTGCATACATCACCTGGGACTTGAGGACTGAGAGTACCTCATTAGAATGGGAGCTATTCTGTTTGTAGACCTCCATCAACCATGTTCGAGAGCCCAGTGAAAACTAGAGAGATTCCTACAACTTTGTACTCCCGTTGTAACATGACTTGCTATTATGTTTGTTTGTGTAAGGCTGTGGATCAAACTAAGCACCTGAAATACAGACTGCTTACCTAGGCAAGCCCGATAGAAGAATGAAACCAGCCTGGGTTAGTAGGATTAATTAGAAGCAGAGGGATATTCTGAACTGAAAGTCCAGGAGCCTGATTGAGGTTTCAGAGGTGTTTAGTTTGACCACACAGTATTTAAAAAACAATGGTGTCAACATAGAGATTTTGGGAGTTTATATGAAAATTCATATTTTTGCCTATTCTAGAACAATCTAGAAACTCTGGAAATGACAGCCCCAGTTCCCATGTGGTAGCAACTGCCTGGGACTGAGTGGCAGGTGCTCTGTCTTATCTTATTCTTCTTTGCCTTCCCTTCCTGGTTCCTGTGTGAATTTGAGTTTACCACCCCTAGTGTAGGGACTTAAATATTCAGGAAGTTTGGGAAACCCATTACAAGAGCATTTATGGTCTCTCTGCCTGGTGGCTCTAAAGGTGGTCAAATAGCTATGAAATTAAATAAACAGGCATGGGTCTTTAATTAGAGGACATTCCTTTCAGAGGGATTTTATCAGCACTAATAGCATTAAAATGAGACTCCATCCTCAGCAAAGCATTCCTTCTGAAAGTAGATTGAAGCAATGGCCAAGGATCTGTGATGTTGCAAGGATGTGATTAATCATAGAAACTGTTAATTATGTCCCGCAGAGGAGAGTAATTGTGCTCTGCAACACTTTAATGCAAAATTATTGGGAAGGAATATGCCTTTTAAAAAATACAGTTTTCATGACATTTTATCATGCACAATTCTGAACTCTAATAGACTCTTTATTATGAGATGATAATTTCCCCTCTGAGTAAATGCATTAGGACGCCAGTGCACTCTAGTCTCATTAATGGTTGACATTGAAATGACTTTGTATTTCCTACTTTTTCAATATACCCTATATCTGCAACTGAGAATTGTAGATTGTAGGAGGTCTACAATCTATATACCCTATATCTGCAACTGGGGTCCTGGGGTTCTGTCATTGAACCATTAACCCAAAAGCACAAAGTGATGCTGTTCTTTATCTCCGAATCCAACAAAATACCCCGTGTCCCGCTGTCAGGAACACTCTGTTTTTCCTAGATGCTGTCCTAGAAATTATCTATAAGTCATTTGTTTGTACCCAGAATATATTTCCCTGTCTAAACAGTGGTAGCTTTGGCTACAGGGGACCCCAAGTTCATCTGTAAAATAATAGTTTCAAGCACACTACACTAGCTTTGGCAAACCAGGTTTAAGTGCGGAGGGTAAGAACCACTTTGGGAGGCAGACTGCTAGAATTTGAATCCTGACATTAGCTGGGTGACCTTGGGCCAATCACTTCAGTTCTCAGGGCCTCAGTTTTCACATTGTAAGGTAGGATAATAAGAGGGTGGTGGCCAGAGGAGCATGGCCAGAGGCGGTCAGTAGAGGTCTGGGCAGAGATGGCAGCACAGTGGGGACACAGCAAAGGGGTGTTATGTTCTTAGGCTTGGTGTAAGCCTAAAGAAGCTGCCACACTGTGTGGGATACCAGGTGGGGTCCTGGGCTTCAGGCAAGAAAATAGAGGCATGAAGCCTAGGCGTGAGAGGTTCAATGGTTCGACTGCTGTAAACAAACCCAGAGGGTCACTGATGGAAGGGCCTCACCTGGAGCCCGTAGGCAGGGTGTGTGTGTGTGTGTGTGTGGTGTGTGTGTGTGTGTGTCAGGTGTTTCCCAGGACTGAGTCAATTTGGGGTCCTGGGAGCAAGGACCCAGCTGAGATATCTACATGGACAGGGCTGTGTCTGAGTGAGCTCACTCTGTGCAGAGTAGACGCTCTGTGACTGTTGAAGGCATGAATGAATGTACAAATGAAGGACACGGGACCACACCAGCAGAGGTCATTCACCGTTCACAACCTCACACATTTTCTCTTCACTTGTCTGCATCCTGGCTCCCCTTGTTCCCGTGGGGCCCCTGGGGCTCTCAGTCAGCTCCCCTCTACCCCTTTCTCCCCTTATTCCTTGCCCTCAAGCCTCCAACATGCTGTTCTACCTCGCTGCTCAAGTCCCCATTTTCTCTGCAGTGGATCTTGGGAGGTTCGGAGGAAAATAAGGTGATTGGATGAATATCTTCTCATGGGCAAATGGCTAATAATCCTTGAGTCTCTGAGGGGCAAATTGTACTTTCAGAAGGGAAAAATCCACAAGTCCCCAGTATCTTGAAATGGTGGGAAACCAGAAGTCCCTGAACCAGGCAGTCCTGGAGGCTTCTCTTCTAAACCCACCCACCCTTCTTCTTTCAGGAAAGTGCCTAGCTTCCAGCCCTTTTCTCAGGGACTCTGGCAAAGCGAAAGTGAGGGCCAGGCAGGGGCTGGCATACAGGGTGAAGGCATGTTTAAACTATCCTCACCCAGAGCCTGATGTGCCATTGCCTCCCACTTAACATATCAGCTGGACTTTTTGTCTCTCTTTCATTTTTCTTTCCCTTTTTAAAAGACCTCTTTTCTTTTGAAGTATAAAACATATATAGAAAAGTACATTAAGTATAGATAGGCAGCTTGAATTATTACAGAGTGACCTTGTGCATGTGTTTTCTTTGGAAATGCACCTAGGAATAGAATTGTGGAGACTTGGGGTACATGTGTGTGCCAAAGCGCCATATTGGTTCCCAAAGTGGCTGTGCCAACCCTCACTTCCGCCAGCTGTGTTGTGAGAGTCTCTGCAGCTCCACATCCTTGCCAGCCCTTGGTGTAGTCAGCAGTTTAAATTTTCACTCTTCAGGCGAATATCGAGGGGTGTCTATTGCAGTTTTAATATACATTTCTCTGATTCATAATAACAATGTGGATGGGTGCCTGGGTGGCTCAGTTGTTTGGGCGTCTGCCTTGGGCTCAGGTCATGATCTTGGGGTCCTGGGGTAGAGTCCTGCATTGGGCTCTCTGCTCAGTGGGGAGCCTGCTTCTCCCTCTGCGCTCCCCCGGCTTGTGCTTTCTCTCTTTCTGTCAAATAAATAAAATCCTTAAAAAAAAATAATGTGGATGAGCAGCTTTTCCTATGCTTACTGGCAGTTTAGTTGACCTCTCCTATTGTTGACCTCTTCAAGTCACTCACTCATCAATGTACTGGGGTTTTTTTGTTTGTTTTTGTTTGTTTGTTTGTTTATCTGTGGGCTTGGAGTATCTGTTGGTTTCCAGTTGGAATATTTGATCTTTTTTTTGTAATAGGAGAATTTAGTAATAGGAGAATAGAATAGGAGAATTAGCTCTGCTGGGCTTAGGGGTAGGGAACTAAGCAAATCTTAAAGAAAACTGCTGGTGACATCTTCTTGTGTCTTTTTTTTTTTTTAAACCAGGTCAATTACAGGCAAAGCATCGACAAGTTGAAGTACAGCTCTGTGACCAACACCCCTCAGATTATCCAAGCCAAAATCAATGCCCAGCAACTGAGTCACGTAAGTGCCCGGCCCTTGCCCAGCTGGATGTAGGAGACTCAAGTGCTTTGTGGCCCCTGGATACCTGGCTCCCCAAGGGTTTGGTGTTCATTAGCAGTAATAGGTGTCTTATGACAACCACGAGATGACCCCCCTCAATTGAAACTTTTTATTATGGAAAATTCCAAATACATCTAATTGTAGAAAGGATAGTGTTATGAGTCCCCGTGTACCCCTCATTCAGCTTCTATCCAGTCATGGCCGGTCTTGCTTTATTTGTATGCCCATCCCCTTCTCCTTCCTCTGTTATTTTGAAGAAAATCCCAGAGATTAAATAATATAATCTATCAGTATTTTAGGGTACCTCTCTAAAAGATTAAAAAAAATTTAAACATATTTATACAATTTAATACATCACACCAAAAACTAATAATAATTCTTGGTATCACCAGTATCCTGTTAGCATTTAACATTCCAATGATCTCACAAAGTTATAATTCTACAGTTTTATATTTTGTTTGAATCAGGATCTGAATGAAGTCCATGCTTGTGGCTGGTTGATAGGTCTTTAAGATTCTTTTCATTTTTAAGTTTTCCTGTTTATCTCTCTTGTTTTCTCACAAGTGGTTTATTGAAGAAACTGGAGTGTTGATCCTGTTACATTTCCCATGGTCTGAGCCTTGTGAATTGCATTCCAGTGTGGACTTCATGTGTTCTTCTGGCCTCCACATGTCTTATAAAATAGTAGTTGGATCTATAGGTTTGATCAGGTTTAGGTTCAATTTTGGGGCAAGGATGCTTTTCAGATGATGCTGTATTTTTCCACTGGAAGTCACATAGTGTATGATTGACCTTTTTTTAGGTGACTTAAGGTGGCTTTTTTTTCAATGTGGGCAGCCATGGGGTAATTACTCTTTGAGTATCTTCTCTGCATATAAGCAAGATGTTCAGCACTACAGCCGTTAAAAAAAAAAAAAAATCTAAAAAAACCCCCAAACAACCAAAAACAAGTTCTCTACCCTCTAGTGCTTCATGGAGAGTTGGTGAAGTAACCGCAGGGAAATCTTTTATAAACTCACAACCCTGAATGTGCCTTTGTATTGTTTTTCTTTTCATTCGACCTCTTTAATCAGTTCATTTAAACCATTCATAAAATTGCAGGCTTCCTTGTCAAATGCCTTTTCTAGAAACTCCTTATCAGCTATGGGCCCAAGGGGAAGGTAAAAAAGAGAGCCTCCAGAATTCACCTCTATCTATCTAGACACCTTGTGCTTACTCTGTGGGTTTATTTTAAATCTAACAGGTGAATTATCGCGCTGACTATGAGAAAAATAAGTTGAATTACACCTTGCCACAGGATGTACCTCAGCTGGTGAAGGCCAAAACCAATGCTGAACTATTTAGTGAGGTGAGCAAGCAATGGAGGTGAGACATTCATCAAAGGCGCCCGTCATGTTACGGTTTTGAATTTTGCTGTCTCACGGCACGTGGTTGTTCCCTGGGGATAAACTGATCACAGGAATTTAATTCTTATTATGTAAACATGTGTTCAAATGCACACACATCATCATCATCATTGTCATTATCCTGGTGAATTCTGATTGCTGCTTTGCTGTGCAAAGAAAATTTAAGTTTTTTTTTTTTTTTTAAGATTTTTGTTATTTATTTATTTGAGAGGGAGAGAGAGAGAGAGAGAGAGAGAGCGCACAAGCAGTGGGGAGAGGAAGAAGCAGTGTCCCCACTGAGCAGGGAGCCTGAACTGGGGCTCGATCCCAGGACCCTGGGATCATAACCTGAGCCCAAGGCAGACGCTTAACCAATTAAGCCACCCAGGTGCCCTGAAAATTTCAGTTTTAAGATCAATCTTAATCACTAGATTGTTCCTGGAGTCACCTGGAGTTCCTGGAGTCATAGCCTGGCTATGATTAGGCTTCTTGTCCTAGAGGGAGGCAGGAGAAGAAAAAAAGGAGCCACCATTTATTAAAAGCCTGCTTTATGCTGCTCATTGAGATGGGTACCTTACATATGAAATTATTCAATCATCATAACTCCTAGGACTTATTTATGGCATAGACACAGTGGCATGGGCTTTGGCATCAGAATGCTCTGAGTCAGAAATTGGTACTGCTATTTTTAAGCTGTGTGACCTACGTATGGTTATTTGATGTCTCTGAGCCTCACAGGCCTAAAGTAAAAATTGACTGTTGAAGAGTAGAAGGCGATTAGGAAGGTGTTGTTACCATGCCAACATCAGGAGCTTATGTCTTTACCAGCTCATTTTCCGCGTTTATGCTCTATATCCAATTTATCCCCACAGCAACCCTGAGACAGGTAATAGGAAGTTTTATGTTGTTGTTTGTTTTCTTTTTTTTTCCTTTTTCCTTTTTCCTGTTTTCTTGCAAATGGCAAAGCAAGGCTGAAAGAGGTAATGTGCTTTGCCTGAAGTCTCATGATCAGGAAACAGCACAGCCTGGATAGACACATGACTCTACTCTTTGTTCTGTCCCATCACTGCTGCCCTGCATGGCCCCACAGCTCAGGAATCAATGCACTGTCTCAAAATTTGCTATTACCATTTTGACAATAATAGCCAAGATTCTGGTCTGTAAACAGATGAAGAAACCAGCTTTGCTGTTGTTGTTGTTTAGAGAGGGAAAGAGGGGAGAGGGGGAAAAGAGGGAGAGAGAGAGATTCTTAAGCATGCTCCATGCTCAGCATGGAACTCGGTCTCACCACCCAGAGGTCATGACCTGAGTCAAAGCCAAGAGTCGGATGCTTAAGTGATTTGGCCACCCAGGTGCCCCTGTTGTTGTTCTTTTAAATGTCTTTTTAACTTTGGGCAGGAATTTGGATCCTGACTCTTAGTCACCCATGTTTCTGTTTGCCAGGTTAAGTACAAAGAAGGCTGGGAGAAGGCCAAGGGGAAAGGATTTGAGATGAAGCTGGATGCGATTTCTCTGCTGGCCGCCAAAGCCTCCGGAGAGCTCGCTAGCAACGTAGGTTTCCTCTCATTAACTCAGAAATGTATAAGAAATGGTTCCCATAAAAATGTCAGCGGTCCTGTGGAAAAAAAATAATGACTGCTTACATTGTAAACATCCCAGGACTTTAATCTTCTTCTGGGTTCATGAAAGACCCGGGAGGTTGTTTTCAGAGTTGTTCCCGTTACCTTGTGAATACCAAAGCCCCTGAGGTGGCACAGTTTTTCTTCCCCTCACCGTAGACTTTCTTCTTTCTCTCAAGATTAAATATAAAGAAGAGTATGAGAAAACGAAAGGCAAAGTCATGGGCACTACAGACTCGAGGCTTCTGCACTCCCTGCAGGTGGCCAAGATGAGCAGTGAGGTAAACTCTTTCCTATCCCTCAACCCCTTCCTTAGACTTGTGCTGCTTTAAGTGTCCTTCCAGGGCCAACTTCACCCGGGACCTTATGGTTGACTTCCACCTACAAATTCTCTCGTGGCTTGTGCGAGGAGTTTGTTCACTTTCTAGATGAGGAGTGTGGGCCCAAAGGGTGATTGGCATCTATGGCTCAAGGTACAAAGGTGTCCGTCCACCTGTATTAATTCCGCAGAAGTCCACCAACCAACTACTATGAGCAAGATCCTGTTAAGACACCAGGGCTGTAGGAATGAACAACACATTATAAGTTCCTCCCCAGGGGAGCTTAATCTTATAGGGAGAGTCTGACACTAAGCATTCTGCTTGTTGTGGCAATGTCCCTGGTGGGTCCTGTGGCTGTGACACACTTGATGTACAAAGTAGTTAGCAAACAACTGGAGCATGGACACTCCAACCAACCAAAGTGACGCTGCTTGTAAACAGCTATAATGGCTGGAGATTAACCCTGTTAAGTGTCACTTACCAAAATGCTTTGGGGGGAGGACAGACTTGGTGTCAGGTCAGGTCTTCCCTGACGATGCTGAGCAGGCCAAAAGGACACAGGAGCATTGAGTTTCTGCTTTACAATGGCTGCTCCAAGTTAGGAGGCCAGCTTATGCTGCTCCCGTGGTGCGGCCAGATATAATTACCTGGTGAGTCATTTAGGAGCCATGGTTTGACTAGAATAAGAGAGTTGGCATCTGGGTTGCCATTTTGGATGTGACTATGGAACAAGTCCTGTGAAGTGCATAATCATGAAATATACTGAAACATTGAGAATTTGGCTTCTTTTTAGACAGAGAACAAAATGACATTTCTTATTTGCAGTTGGAGCAGTTGGGACCCAAAAGATTATGTCTTGTCCAAAGCCATATAGTAGTCAGTGATAAAGGTGGAAGGGTAGCGTTAGATCCTAGGACTCTTACTACTGGCACCATACTGCTTCTTCTGTAGCATGCCACCTTTCCCACCACCATTACCACCATCACCATCGTTACCACCATCATCACTATCACCACCCTCAACACCACCAGCATCACCACATATTCACTATAAACACTATCATCATTGTCACCACCACCACCATTACCATCACCATCACTACCACTATCATCATCACCACCATCTCCACCATCACCATCACTACCACTATCATCATCACCACCATCTCCACCATCACCATCACTACCACTACCATCATCACCACCATCTCCACCATCACCATCATTACCATCATCATCATTATAACAACCATCACCATCACCATCATTACCACCACCATCACCATCACCACTACTGCCACCACCATCATCACTATGACCACCCTCAACACCACCATCATCACCACCACCATCACCACATATTCACTATAATCACCATCACCATTGTCACCATCACCATCACTACCACCATCATCACCACCATCTCCATCATCACCATCATTACCACCATCATCACCACCATCACCATCATCATTATCACCACCACCATCACCACCACATAGTCACAATTACCCCCATCACCACTGTTACCACTATTTTCACTATCATCACTATCACCACTGTCATCACCACCATCACCATTATTACCACCATCGTCATCACTGTCATCACCACTATCAACATTATTACCACCATCATCACTATCATCACTATCACCACCATTGTCATTGTCATCCTCACTGTGAACATTTTCAGGTGTTTACTCTATGCCAATCCTTGTACTAGGTGGATTTCAGCTACTATTTTGCTTGCTTATCATAATAGTCCCCTGAGAATATGAGCCCTTAGAGAGGTGATGTGACTTTCCAGAGGTCATCCAGCTAGCAAGGGGTAGACCAGCTTGAACTCAGGCTCATCTGGCTCTGGAGCCCAAGCTTTGTCATTCTGCCTCTTAAAGAGTCTACAGAAACCTTGGGTAGAGCCTTCTCCTCCTGGATCAGCCAGATAAAAAGATTTAATATTGGTGAGAGGCATTCCTCCTAGAGACAAAGTAGTGTGGAACCATAGCTCCCCAGCACAGCCCCCTTCAAGACCCAGAAATTGAGTCACACCTTTCTGATAGATGAGTGGCATTGCCAATCCCTCATGAAAGCCCGGGCTTCTTTCCTGTGTTGTAAATCACTTCTGCAAAGGCAGACTTCAAATAATGGCCTTGTTGATAACATTCAAGGTTGAATACAAGAAAGGCTTTGAGGAGAGTAAGACCCATTTTCACCTCCCCATGGATATGGTACACATCAAGCATGCTAAGAAGGCCCAAGCTCTGGCCAGTGACCTGGACTACAGGACAAAGCTGCACGAATACACTGTACTGCCTGAAGACATGAAGACTCAGTGGGCCAAGAAAGCCTATGGGCTCCAGAGCGAGGTGAGCCCCCCACTCACTGCCAGTTCTCCTCACGCCTCTCCTGCAGTTGAGTACAGGCACATTTTGAGGGTGATTTGGAACCAGTGTATGAGTCTATGATGTAACTTGGAGGAGCAGGAAGAATTGCCAAGAGGGGCTGGACCCAGAGAGGACAGGCGGGGAAGTAGAGCTATGGATAGAAGTCAAGACAGTGGAGGCTAGAGTGGAGGCCTGGGGTTCTGAGCTATTGCAGGAGTCAAGATGTGCTGGTAACGGTGATGAGCAAAGAGGAAGAAGCAAGTGTTGAAGATGGCAAGTAAATCTTGGAAATTTAGCAGGTTGGTAGATAAGATTTTTGGTGGAAAAGTCTGAAAAGCCCTCTTTGTGGTCAGTGGTGGGGTTTCAGCAATGAGACAGAACATGCTACAAGGTGGGCCCAGTGGCTTCCCCCCCAAGGAGAGTGCCGTGTCTGACTATAAAAGTGTAGAGGGACAGTTCTTTTAGGAAAACAAAGGCGGGAATAGGGATTCCCCTAAGTCTCCCGTCACCTTTGCCCCATCTGCCCCCTGCCTCCCATTACAGCTTGGATTTTCTCTCGCAGCTGCAGTACAAGGCCGACCTAGCATGGATGAAAGGAGTCGGGTGGCTGACGGAGGGAAGTCTCAATCTGGAACAGGCCAAGAAGGCTGGGGAGCTGGTCAGCGAGGTAACCCGAGTGCAGGCCTTGGCTTCTAGTGGTTCTTAGCCCACAAGACCCTGAGAGCCATCTTTCCCTCTGCTTCTCCCTCCCCAAGCCCCGTGCTCGTTTTGAGGCTGACTCAGTGGAGTCCTCCTTCATTTTGGCACCTGCAGTGCACTGTGGGTAGTCTTCCACACCCTTACCCATCCCGGGGAGGTGTCTGCAAGGAGCCTACCAGTTTACATAGAGTAGCAGTGGCATCCAAAGAAAAATTCGGAAGGGTGGTCATACTCAGTCGATGGGCATGTGGGGAAATGTGTTTGTCTCGGGAGGTGCATGCGATTCCTCCTGAATCAGAGAACCCGAGGTTCCGAGGTCAGTGTTCCCACGATGCCGGGGCCTTACACTTACCGCAGACTCCGGGCAAGTTTCTCGAACCTTCTGATCCTCTTCCTCTTGGGTAAAACCGAGAATGTTAGAGCCTCCCTGCGGCTCTGAGCCTCTGCTTCTCTTTGCACCATGTAAAGCTAGCTTTGGCAGCAGGCAGAAGAGGACTTTTGAAGGGCATTTGATTTGGAAGTGTGACTATTTCAGGAACTCTGTTTGGGCTCCTCAGAGGGACTCTTGTTTCAGGATCAGGAAGGCTGAGTCAGCGTAGCTCTTGCAAATGGTAATAATAGTGATAATGTAGCTGACCTTCGTGGGCCGATAATAATTATGTCGTTGATTGACGGCTTTGAGTGCATTACATACATATGGCTCATTTATGGCTCACAACTGCCCTATGGGAGTGGACACTCTGACTAACCTATCAATATCCTCATTTTCATGAGGAAAGAGATGGAGAGTCACATTTCGAGCAGGCGGCAGAGCTGGGCTCTGTCCCGGTGTGTGTGGTCCGAGGCCCCAGCTCCTGCCCATGAAGTGGTCTTGTATCCCCAAAGCACGTTTTGTAAATTAATCTTATTTTTCCTGGTCATCATTCTCTCAGACACAGACACACTTAGGGTTGGAATATAGAAATAAGGAAGGCAGAGAAAAGTGAACGACACGTTAGGGTTCCTCTTACTTAGCTTCTTTTCCAGCCTGCTAAACTCCAGGTGGAGCAAACAAAGCCCCGCTTGTCTTGGATAAAGGTTTGGGGAGGAGACCCAGCCGGCTGACCGCCATCCTTGGGAGTTCTCATCTCTGCCTGACTTCTGTGCCTACTAGTTACTAAGCTCCTTGAGGGCCAGGAGGACAGCACCCTCTTCTCCTGTTTTATATTTCTACTGTGCCCCGTACAGGGTGGATTCTTGGCTCCTCAGTAAGTTCTTACGATTTGACCAAAGGCAGAGTCTGGAATGATCGGGAATTTCCCACCACAGAAGGGTAATGCGACTTCCTTTAATTGTATGGTGAAGTTTTCCCATTCAACACCTTGGAACGAGAGAGGAGAATAACAAGTCTCTTTGGAATATTGTCTCTAGAAATTCTTTTTTTTTTTTTTTTTAATATTTTGTTTATTTATTTGACAGAGATCACAAGCAGGCAGAGAGAGCAGGGGAAGCAGGCTCCCTGCTGAGCAGAGAGCCCTATGCGGGCTCGATCCCAGGATTCTGGGATCATGACCTGAGCTGAAGGCAGAGGCTTTGATCCACTGAGCCACCCAGGCGCCTCTATAATTTCTTTTTCCTCAAGGGAGGACACTTGGAGGCTTCAATATTCCAAACCCTATTCTGGGCTCAGCTGGTATCCGTGACCCTCTTGCTGAGAGCACCAGGGTTTTGCTCCTCTCGGCTCTCCCCCCACCACGTGAAGCTTCAGCTCTAGTCCGCCATGCTCAGCTGCCTCCTTTCCCATCAGCTTTGGCATGTGCCGTGGAAAAGCCAAAGGAGCCAACCTCCGAGAAGGACAAGGAGTCCCTGTGGGGAGACAGAATTAGCACATCTGAAATTTTGCCAGTTACTTTGTGGCTGGGAGGCGGGACACCAGGAGGACAAGACCTCAGTGATCTGGAACACGGAGAAACTGTGAGGGTGAATCCCACCAAGCTGCCAGCCTGCTCTGTCCGTGGCCCCCCCACGTGTCCTCTCCCTAGAGCACAGGGGCGCCTCGATGGTTGCGACGGCACCGCGCGTTCCGGTGACAGCTCATGTGAACACTCTCGTGCCCCCGTACTGCCCTTACCGAAAGCAGAGCCGTGAAGCTTCTGCCCCTCCCCACAGTGGGGCAGCTGCTATTTTTTGTACCATTGTGGCCAGAGTGGCTCTGGGGATTAAGGGATGTGCCTAAGGCCACGAAGCTGGAAAGAGGCGGAGGCTAGCTTTGGCCTCTGTCTTCCCGGTGGTAAAGTCCCAGTTCCCTCCACCTCACTTTCCTATGCCAGATCTCGGTTTACAAAATGGATGCATCTCGGGGCACAAGGGGGGATATAAGGTTTAGTGGGGGGAGAAGTTCAGGGCCTCGCTCAGGAACGGCAGCTAAGAGAAGCTCCCCAGAGCAGGCTGTCTCAGGTCTGTGGGCTCCCGATGGGGCTGCAGGCCCCGCGGGAGGACTCCAGCCCAGAAGATGGGGGAGTTGCTGAGAACGTGCGTGTGGTCGTGAGCACAAGTGTGGTGGTGAGGACAGCCAAATCTGAATGCCACAGGGTCCCTTTTTCTTTGGAAACAGAAAAACTACCGGCAGAGGGTGGATAAGCTGAAGTTCACCAGTGTGGCCGACAGCTCCCAGATGGAGCACGCCAGGAGGAGCCAGGAGCTGCAGAGCGGGGTGAGTCCCGGGTGGCCCCAGCCCCGCCAGGCCGCTGTGTCGAAGGCTGGGCCCAGGCGCCGTCTAGGAACTGTGAGCCTTTCCTTTCGAGACTGGGCCCGGCTTTCCCGGGGGGCCTCCAGGCTGTCTGTGGGAACCGGAGTCCCTGCTCTCCGTGCCTCACCCACTGCCCTCCTGGGCTGGTTATGAGGGAGATACCCACTGACACTGTTCTCTTCTGGCTCTCAGAATTGCCCACTCTCTTCTTTCTCCCTCTCCTCTCTCTCTTCAAAGACTCCGTAATTCTGCAGCCAGTAGCGAATTACCTTTGAGGAGGGTGACCTGAGCTCAGGTCTGGGTGGCACGACAATGAAACAGCACATGCCTTATTTACACATCAGTGTTCGGCACTCACCATGCCCCCGCGCCGAGCCGGTGCCGAGCTGCTGCAGTGGGGCCAGGACCTTACTGGCCTTCCTTCCTAAAGGTCTAAGTACACGTGCCAGAAAAGGTGCCATCAACAGAGCTCAGAGTCAGCAGATAGCCGCTGTGTGGGTGGGTGGTGGGAGGGAGGGAGAGCGAGAGAGAGCAGAGTGCTCAGATGCCCACCGACGCTGACTTTCAGGTCGCTGCTCACTTTCCGGGTATCAGCCCCTGTGAATGCACTGGGATTATTGGGATTGATGGTGGGGGGTGCAGGCGGCAGAGTAGGCTTCTAATTTTTCTCCTTTGGGGAGTCTGTGCTCATCCGAGACCTCTGGGGGAACAGCTTGGGAAGGTCGATGCCTTCTCATGGCAGAAGTGTGGGGACAGAGACCCTGGAGGTGTTGGTGCTCCAGCCACATTCTCCTCTCAGCTCCTCACTGCCACTGCTTCTGCCTTCGCCCCTCCTGCCAGAAGCCTCCTTTATTGGATTCTGCTGGCCAGTGTCTGGTCTGGGCGGTTTTGTAACGGACTGCCCGTGCAAGTCACAGAGACGCCAAGCAGATCTGAAGACGCGTCAGTGAGGCCACCCCACCCCCACCACCTGCTCCTGACCCAGGGCTCTTTCCCAACAGGTGGCCTATAAGGCAGGAAATGAACAATCTGTCCATCAGTACAGCATCAGCAAAGATGAGCCTCTCTTCTTACAGGCCCGAGCCAACGCTGCCAATCTCAGTGAGGTACGGCAAGAGGGAGAGGGCAGCTGTAGCCTCTGCTTCCCCATGTAGGCCCCTGGGCAACAAAACCCACCCGCCATATTGGTGTGTCAACGGAGGTTCCACACATCTGGGCACTGTAAATAGCCCATCCAGCAGACCTTGCTTGATCCTGGCCAGTGTCTTAGGGGGAGGGAAGGACCACCTTTCCTAGGACAGAGATGGTGGGAGTCTTGAACCACTGAGAATATAACCGGGTAGGAGGCAGTGGAGATTCCCGGTCCTAGTTAGAACAGCAGTAGAGTATTGATAGAAGCAAGTGAGACTTCAAGGTGTTCACTCCACACTGCTTGGGTTTGTTCCTTGGGTCTACCACTTACTACGTATGTGACCTTGGGCCAGTTCTTTGCGCTCAGTTGTCCCATTGGTAAAATCAGGGTCATACTAGTTCCTGTCTCATTGGGTTGTCACAGGCTTCAGTGAGTTAATATACAGAAATCCCTGGAAGGAGTGTGTACAATGTAGCCATTACTCCTAGACACAAAAACATGCATGGTCCCAACTTTCTTCTCTCTGTCTGCTAGGAGAGGCCTTCCTTAGCTCTCACACTCAGCAACCTGGTCCTAGGAGTCCTGGTCCGAGTAATAGGTAGAGGGGAGAGTTAGGAGCAACAGAGGCTAAATCAATTCACACACATAGAAAGAGCAGGAGACTTGTGGAAGAGGAACTTGAAATCTGCAGGTGGGGGCAGGACAAGAGATGGGAGGAGCAAGGACAGACCCAGGGGACTAGAGACTGGCGGCAGGAAGACAAAGGGAGGTAGTAGCTGTAAATGCCACAGCAGCTGGCCTGGGGTTTGAGTGGGCGGAGGTGGGGAACAGCCCTTTCAGAAATGTTGCTGTGGGTTTTGGAACGTTGCACCACGGCCATGTGTTTGAGACCTCCCTGAAGACTCCTAGTATTTTTCAAGGTCTCTGGAGTTCGAATTCTGCTTTTTTTTGACTGTGTGTCAGGAGGCCCTGAGGCAGGAACAAGGAGGTCTGGTGGTATTTGGGGTACCTGCTTGCGTGGAGGGACACAGTCCGTGTTGGCCTCTGAGAGAGCATTACAGAGGCCAGGGCAGCCCTCGCATGGGAGGGTGATCTCTTCTCTCCTGCCTCTCCTCAGAAACTGTATAAGAGCAGCTGGGAAAACCAGAAGGCAAAAGGGTTTGAGCTGCGTCTTGACTCCTTGGGCTTCCTGGCAGCCAAAGCCAACAGGAACCTGGCCAGCGAGGTGAGTCGGTGCTCAATGAATGCTACCATTTTCCGTCTGGGAGAGTCAGAGAGTGTCTGCACAGGCTCTTCAGCTCTCTGAGTCTCAGGGTCCAATCTGTGAAGTGGGGAGAGAGGTGACAACTTTGCAGTGAGACTGCCACATGAGTGCCCAGCACACTGCCTGCCACATATTGGTTTTTAGTAGCTGGAAGCATTATTACTAGTAGTAGCAAGACTAGTGATCTAAATGGGTGATTTGACAGATTAACGGATGCCCAGAGACCTTCCAGGACTCTCTAAGGACGTTGTGGCTGGTCACCGACTAAGAGTACGGGCTCTGGTAGCAGGTGGACCTTGATAAAATCCTCGCTCCATTCCCTATCAGCATTGTGACTCTGGGAAGGCTGTGCCACCTTGCACCTCTCCATTAACTCATTGGGAAATTAGCAGTTGCAAAGCAGTTATGAGGAAAGGAAACGATTTCATGCGTACTGCGTTTCTGTCGTCCAAAGCCATCTGCTGGGAGTCTGATGTGAGCTAAGAAGCCTAAGCCAGAATGTAAGGCCAAGTCCGCTCACTTCATCAAGACAGTCTGGCTTCCGAAATAGATGCACACACATAAATGTACTTGTCTCTATAAATATATGGAGATATCAGCTGAACTAAACAGTGGCTTGGTGACGCGGTCGATCTACCTTCTGGCATAAGCTCCTTCTCTGCTCACCTGGGAAGAGCTCACCAAGCAGCCCTGGCCTGCAGATGTGCTCTGAGGCCTGGAGTGTGTGTGTCGGGGTGGGGGGGGGTGTGCACGCTCACCTCAGAGTGAGGGTTCAGTAAATACTGCTGTTGTAGCTGGCACAGAGGAGAGGAGAGCCCAGGTCTCCTGATAATGTTGAAAAGGTTGCCACATGCTTGTGTCCTGTTACAGTTTTTAAAGCATTTCCACACATATTTTTTTCTTCTGGTCCTCCTTACTCTTGGCCTCACGTCTTTCTCCAAGCCGGTGTGCTCCCTCGTGCTCTCCACACTCCTGCATATTTCTGTGGGCTCCGGTTGTGTCACTCGAGCTCTTTTCTCTAATGGCAATCATATTTTGGCTCTTCTGTGTCTTCTTCATTTCATGATGACTTTCTGTTTATGGCGTTTTCACTATTCCCAGGAAGGTATTTAAAGTGACTTTCGTGAAAGCAGCAGGCCACTTAAAACTAAAGCCAGAAAAAACAAGGCTGAAAAGATAAGAGATGGAATGTCACCAGGAACTTGGGAAAAGACCATAGCGTAGCTGAGCCTTCAGTGTAGCTCTGAGCTGACGGGCAGCTGAGGTGAAAAGGGAAATAACGAGTAATATTTTAGTTCACTGTGTGATGATAGGAGGCAAACTCCTTATGACTCTAATTCTAATAACATTCTGTTGTGTGGCTGTGTTTGAACGGTCGTGCCTTTGGTTTGAAAGTGAACAACGGCTTCAGGAGATGCTAAGGCACCGCACTCTCTTCCTCCCGTTTAGGTGAAGTACAAGGAAGATTACGAGAGGTCCCGGGGGAAGCTCATTGGGGCGAAGGACGCCCGGGGCGATTCACAAATGAGTCACTCGCTGCAGATGTCCAAGCTGCAGAGTGAGCTCGAGTACAAGAAAGGGTTCGAGGACACCAGATCCCAGTGCCACGTCTCCCTGGACATGATCCACCTCGTGCACGCCCGCAAGGCCCAGCATCTAGCCACAGACATCGGCTACAAGACAGCATCTCACCAGTTCACTGCTTTGCCCACGGACATGAAGGTGGAATGGGCCAAGAAGGCGTACGATTTACAGAGTGATGTAAGCTCCGTGTGTGCACGTGTGCACGTGTGCTAGGGCCCCCACCGGTGTTTGCCTTGCCGAGCCACCCCGGACAAGAGCTGATACATCCAGATACCTGTTTCTGGATCGCAGGGCGGACCCATCCTCCCTTTCCTAGCAGCTCGACTTTTATTCCAGTTCTGCCCACTTTAGATCCTCTATCAGCACCCAGAAAAATCACAAAGGGACTTTCTTCTCCTGGGGTTTGCTCTGCCTACGTTTTCCCTGTTTCCTTTTACTGTGGAGGGGGCAGAGGTATGTGTGACATTCCTAACTGTGGCCTGTTCTGGGACAGCATCTCCCATCTTCCTTCCAACCTCGGCAGTCCCTTTTCAGGAGCAGCAGGTTAACCCCGGAGAGCCCCCTCCCCTTTCTCCCTGTGTGCCCCACCTGGCTCAGTCTTCCTCTGCCTTCAGCCGACTCTTGCATGGGAAGTGGGAGTGGGAGAGCTGCAAAGGCAGGTCGCCTGCAGCCGGACTGTTCCACGCAGGGCTGGGGAGGGCAGTGCCGACACCCCCCTTCCTGGTCGAGCTGTTTCCGGATAGATGGGCGATATGCTAGTTTTAGACAAGTGTCCATTGAAATGGCTTTCCATGAAAACGACTCCTTCAATGGCGAGTAAAGAAATGAGAACCCCCCCCCCCCCCCCGCCCCACACCGAGGTGTAGGAAGGTATCGGGCGCCGTGGGAAGCCTCGGCTGTCTTGTGAAATTCCCTCAAATAACTCCCCACCTGGGTTCTGTTGTGAATTCTCATTTTCTTCTCCCCTGCTTGTCATTTTAAGCAAGGAAACGGGGAAAGCAGACAATGAAGACGCTCCTCTTCCCGAGGTAGACGCGCGTCCTTAATGAGGGACCAGGTGGATGGGCCCCGCCCGCTCCACCCCTGGAGGTGCTGGGCGGGGCCTAACGCGCCGGCCCCGGGACGCTCCAATTACAGGGGAAATTAATTGACATTTTGGAGCCCTACCTGTGACTGTACAGAAATGGATAAGACAAAAGTGGCATCTAATTTGACTCAGCTGGCACCAAGGCGACATCTGGGCGCCGTTAATAGCCCTTTAAATGTCTGCGCACCGACAATGGCCTGCCTTTTTTTTTTTTTTTTTTTTTTTTCCCTCTCTCCTTTGTCAGAACCGATACAGGGCAGATGTGAAGTGGATGAAAGGCACGGGCTGGGTCGCCACCGGGTCATTAAATGTGGAGCAGGCGAAGAAGGCAGGAGCACTCATTAGCGAGGTGAGATTTCCTGACAGCGTGCAACAGGCCTGGCTGCACTAGGCGTGTGGCATTTCTGTATAAAATTAAAATAATTTTCACTCAAAAGGCAAAGAAAAAGGCAAAGCTACATGAAAGGCCTGGAAACCCAGACTAGGGCTGGTAATTAGAGGGAAACTGCATACCAGACACACACCAGTAGGGGCCCACCGAGCCCTGGCAAAAACAAAGTTGGTGACAAATGGTATTAGGAATAGTAACGACAATCAAAAAAGAGCTCAATTGCTACCCAGCAACTTACCTTTTTAATGAAGCAACAAGGGAGAGATGAGGAAAAGACCCATTTATTGTACCCAGAAAGCTCTTTCGTGACTTTCTGTGCATTTTCTCCCTCTCGTTCTGCTACAGTGTAAACAGGTTTTGAATATTCATGTGGAGTGGAGCATGTGACTTGGGTCTCTCCTGATTGGGGAGGAGGGGGTCTCATTTCTGTTTAAATCTCACTCCTGTCTACTTGTAGCCTCCCTGGCTGGACCCAAAGGTGTCACGGCGTGTTAAAAAGAGCCGTCTGCTCACATTTTAGGAGAGTTTCACTAAACAGATCGTTTAAAGACTAGATCAAGTTTTCTCAGTCTCAAGACTATTGACATTTTGAAAACTCTTGCTTGGGGGAGGAGCAGGGGGCTGTCCCGAGTCTTGTAAGGTGTGTGGCAGCACCCCTGGCCTCTACCTTCTAGGTGCCAGTCGCACCCTCTTCCCGGTTGTGACAACCAAAAATGTCTCCAGACTCTGCCAAAAGGTAGAGAGCCACCAGACTAGACAGGCCAGGGAGCGGTCCTTGCCTCATGTTCACACCGTGGCTGCACACCCTCCAACAACCCAAGTCCCCTTCTATTCATATCTGTTTGCTCAGGAGGCAAGTAAGAATTTTTTTAGTTGCTTTCAGAGTAATCTGGTCTTTCTAGACTTTTCTGGGTTGGGGGGAGACCACAATGACATAGCCCCAGGAAAACCTGTAGCCTTAGTTACTAGTCTCCTGGAACCTTGTTTTGAGAAGACTTTCCTTCTAAATGAGTAGGTAAAACAGAAAGATCCCTCAGTTGTTTTTTCAAACACACCTGCCCAGGATTGGTATTTTCCTATGGGAGGTTATTCTGACATGTCACAGAGCGGGTTCTGAAAGTAGGATCAGTCTGAGTGGCCTAATTTTTCGGAATCTTAGTCAACACGCAAGCCTTAGAAGACCCTGGGAGCTCTGAGGCTACTGTACTACCCTAAGTAATTCAGTCTGATTGAGGAAAGGCCCTTTAAAAAGGATGATTTTGAGAAACTTGCAGGAGCAAACATCTAGGTTTGAGGACTCATGATCCTAAACTCTCACTGGACCCACTCATAAAAGGATGTGAAAAATGAATTATACACTCAATTTAGACTTCAGGATGATTCCTTCATGCATCTAAGTCTGGCACCCAAGGGATCTTTCTGGAACTATTTATCCCACGGCGGGCTTAATTTTCCACCTCATTTTGCATACCTACTCAACAAATGTGCTTATCTTCTATGCTTCACACCAGTTCTCAACTTCAGTCAGGCAAGAAAATCCTTCAGCAACTTTCCCCAATCATCTCATTTCAGTTTGGCACATTTCCAGTTTAGTGTCACATTGGCTGACCTCTTAATTTTCAGACGAATGCCACACACTGTTGAAAGAGCCACAAATGTACACACGCACCTGTCACTTAAAGCAGGAGCCAGCAGACCTTATTTGTCAAGGACCAGATAGTAAATATTTTCAGCTTTATGGGCCACATGGTTTCTCTTGCAGCTCCTCAACTCTGCCATGTAAATGAATGAGCACGGCTGTGTTCCAATAAAACTTTATTTATAAGAACAGGTGACAAAACAGAGAGGGCTGGATGTTGAACTGTATCTGCTTGAAACCAAACAGGATACAAAGATGGAATCTGATAAATGAGGAATTGTTTATAAAATAACTATTCAATTTGCAGAAAGATACACTTTATAATTCCATTAAGATAGCAACTGTGCTAGTCTTCTGGAAATGTATTTGGATTAAAAAAAAAAAACTACAGGAATTAATTAAGCATGACTTTAGATTCTGAATGGGGTATCTAGATCTTTGCCAGCATTTGAATTCTTTGTAATTCTTTGTTTTTTTTTCCCCCCAGTGTCTTTCAAAATGTACGATGGCTCCTTTACATAGTAGTGGTCTTCTTTGTGTTATTGTAACATTTTAAAGAATTCTTGCTTGTGTTAACTGGGTTCTAAAGTGATTGAATTGTTATATCATTGGCTGTTAAATGCAAGGGTTTTAACTGTGATGATCTCTGTGGTGTCCTTTTGGGGAAGGAAAACAGGACACTTCAATTGATAAATGTGAATTTCTTCTTGCTGGGGGAACCCAAACTAAGATATGTAAACAACTGTGACACAGTATTTGAAGCCTATAAAAAGAATCCTTCCCTAAGTGTGCATCCCACAGTATTTTACAGGAATAGCCTAATTTTGCCATGTTTTCTTTGCACCAGGTAGAAATACTTGAATGTTAATTGACATGAGGTTATTCTTAAATTGAAACAAATATTAACCTGAAGGCACCGAGGATATAAAGATAGAGGAAGCCGAATAATAATTATGTTCACAAATTCACTCTAATCTCAAGCAACCTATGATTTTCCCTTTCAAATGGCATGAAAGAGCAGCACAAAATTCACGGCTTTGATCTTTTTCTGCTCAACAGAGGAAGTACCGGCAGCATCCAGGTGCTTTGAAGTTTACCAGTATTAAAGACACTCCGGAGATGGTCCAGGCCAGAATTAGTTATACCCAAGCAGTGGATGTAAGTGATAATATATATACATTATGACTCTAAGAGTGGGCTCTTCTTTCAACGCCGTGGTTGAAGCCGAGGGGCTCTTGCCTTGCTCCTTCTGTTGTTCTAAGGATGAAGGAACTTCTTGTCCTTTTGCCCAGACACACCTTAGTGGGGGTGCCTCCTCATTAGGATGCAAATGGGGTGTTACTGCTCTTCGGATGCCAAGTGGGGCTCCGCCACCCTGCCGTCCCCATGCTCTCCTAGCTTCCCATTTGCATGTTTTCTTTTCTTTTTTTTTTTTTTTAAGATTTTATTTATTTATTTGTCAGAAAGAGAGAGAGCACAGGCAGACAGAGTGGCAGGCAGAGGCAGAGAGAGAACCAGGCTCGCTGCCAAGCAAGGAGCCCGATGTGGGACTCGATCCCAGGATCCCAGGACGCTGGGATCATGACCTGAGCCGAAAGCAGCGGCTCAACCAACCGAGCCACCCAGGCATCCCATTTGCATGTTTTCAAGATTTGTCTGTGGTGGGGCCTTTTCCACCTGTCCTTATTGTTTTGAAGTGTTGTTTTCAGAACTGGAACTTTGGGGGCCAAAATTTTTGGTAATTGGCAGACTCAGCCCTGCTAGGACTCCTTGGGACCCAAGGGCAGAAATTCTTGCTCTCTGAATTCCCCTAACGAGTTTGAAAACGATTTGGGTCTTGTGTACGTATAAGACTAACTTTGAAGTCATTTCCCATATTCCTTTTATAATGTGGAACTGAGATCTGGCCTTTTGCCCTCACGGCACAGTGTTTGTTGGGGACTAAATTGAACCATGAGATCCTATAAAAACTCACTTTAGGATATGGATCAAGTCCATTTGGCTGATTTTATTGAGACAGGCCCACAGATCCTTATGCAGGGCAGGCACGCCTTATAAATATCTTCAAACCGTTCAACTTGCCATGAGGAAAATTTACAAATCTTGATGGGAGAGGAGTTTTAAGATTATCTCTCTTGCTTCCCAGTTGAATACATTATTCTGGGGATGCCTTATTCAACAGGCACTTGGAAATGTCCTCAGTGCCTGTCAGAACATGTTATGGGATGATTTACACACTTACGGGTTTAGGAATTTATAATTTATTGACGAGCAGCCCAGCAGAAGCGCCCTGAATTCTGAGAAACACAGATGGTCAAACAAGAACTTTTGTAAGAAGGAAAACAACACCAGCTTCTTCCTTACCCTAACCGACTCTAGGGGGCACTGCTGTGATACGGAGAAACTTAGGACACACTAATAAGATTTAGGATGGAAAAGGCTGGTTTAGAAACTCTCTCCCGTGGTCGGTGCCAGCTTCGTGTGTTGTCTCTACGAGGATGTCATGAGCCCAAATCAGAGTTCTGGGTGACTAGTGACCCCAGACCCACCGAGTGGACATTTAGTAGCACAAGAATCCTTGAGATGAGGGGAGGGAACAAGAATTGAAGTAGGCTCAGGGCAGACTTCCACCTGTGGAAGAGCCATCTCTCATGCTTCTAGATTTCGATGCCCTCTCATGGCTTATAGGGCATAACAAAATTGCTAAGGTTAATTAGATCTCGTTTTCTGCTGACCCGCGGTCAGCAGATGCTACAAGTGGAGAGTGTTCGCTGAAAAGCGAGTTTCAGCCTGTCTTGTTCCGAGCTGGGAAGGGGGGCTCAGGAGGGGATGAGGCGCGCGTCACCGTGCTGGCTGTGAGATCTCGGTAGAGGCACCCAGCATCCTGTCTCTACGGGGAGGGGGCAGCCACCCCACCCTTGTCCCCTGGAGTGCAACTTGGCTGGTGCCTGTGCGGAGGAGGCTCCCGGGTCTAACACAGAACCTCTTTTTGTCTACAGAGGTTGTACAGGGAACAAGGAGAAAACATAAAGCATCATTACACTCAGACAGCCGACCTCCCTGAAGTCCTGCTGGCCAAGCTGAATGCCATGAATATCAGTGAGGTGAGGAGGATGGAGGGGGTCCTGGTTTTAATTAGGGGAGATCAGGGGGCCTGGGTGGGGCACAACAGCCTGGGCTCAGAAGGGCCTGGAGCCTAGTTTAACGCTCTGCTGTCACCATCTTAAAATGTGTCATAGTTTTGAACAAGGGGTCCCACATCTTCTTTGGCACGGAGCTCTGCAGATTAGGTAGGCTGTCCTGCAGAAGAGTCAAGCCCATTTACGGGAAGGAGACTGGGAAAACTGCCTTAGTGTGAAGGGCATTTGTACTGAGGGGCTGAAATATGGGAGCATCAGAATATAGGCAAGTGTATCCAGTGGCTCCGCCAAGGAGAGACCCTACCCTCCCGTGATCGTGATCAGCAACATCCGCCCCCCTCCGCCCCGTCCTTTGATAGAGACTGTTGAGTTTTCTGTATTTTATGTAAAGAGCTCTGCACACTCAACCTTTTACTTGCTGCTTCCTATTCAGAGACATGTGGGTATGTCTGACTCCAAGGAGTTCCCCCCAGGAGGCTCTCCCCCCATCACCGGTGGACACAAGGCAGAACCCAACTCTTGGTGTTTGCTAAGACACCATGATTTTGAGCTTCAACTGGGGGTGGATTGGGGGGGTGTGCGAGGAGAAAACCCAACAACAAAGCAGATCCCCATCTTGGTAATGAGAATTTCAGAACCGCCAGATCCCATGAAGTCTTTATTTGTCCACATCTTCCCAACAGACACGTTATAAGGAATCCTGGAGCAAACTTCGGGACGGTGGCTATAAGCTGAGATTGGATGCCATTCCATTCCAGGCAGCAAAGGCTTCTGGCGAAATCATAAGTGATGTGAGCATCCATCCCCATTACTGTGTCAATGTTTAATACTAACCAATCTTTACTCCTTTTGCCCCTCACCCCTGCCTTCTTTTGCCTGGGGATACAATCCTCTGCTCTCCCAAATGACTGTGTTAGGGCGTTTGGATAACGACCAGCGAGAAAGAACAGACCAGACAACAAAAAAATCCCTGGGCCCGGGTACAAAGCCCAATGCCGGACTGTAACTCCAGACCCTGGGCAGATGAAATGCACCCTCCACCAGGCACTTTCCTAAAGCAAGTCCGTGGGCAGAGACTGCTAACAATGCACCCACCTTCCTCCAGCGTGGGCCGCCCAAGTGCTAGCACGTCCTGCCACTTCATACCCAGCCCTTTAGTCATTGGGAGTCTTGCATATGAAAGACTGGGCCTTTTGACGACTCCCGCGCGTTTTCTTTTAACTCACCCAGTCACTGTCAAAAGAACAAAACATTTTCGCCCAATACCCACCTCTCCCATTCCGTGTCCCTTGTCCCTGAGCTGTTACTCTCTCCCGCTCTCTTTCCCTTTAGTACAAATACAAAGAGGCATTTGAGAAAATGAAAGGGCAGATGCTTGGCTCCCGGAGCTTGGAAGACGATCTCAGCCTCGCACATTCAGTATATGCGAACTCGCTGCAGAGCGAAGTAAGTGGGAGAAAATACGGTGGAGCTTGTCCCCACACCCCCAGCTAATGATGTCCAGCCAGCTTATGTCCTTGGTCCTTCTGGTTGTGGCCACTGGTTCTGTCCAGACTAACTCTGTGTTGCTGTTAGGTCCCTTGGCTCCTCTGGGCTTCTGCTTCTTCCTCCATCAAGAGAGACTTAGCTCCCTTTGGGACTGGGCGTTCTGTGATTTGACCAGTGGCCCCAAACAGGGGCTTGTGGGCTAGATTTGCACAGCACAAGTATTCTCTTTGGTCTGCGGAGTGAATCGATTGCAAACCTTTAAAAATGGAAATTTTCACATAAAAGCTTTAGACTTCTGGCCAGAAGCTGGGCCTGGACCCCTCAAGGCTAGAGTTGAAGTGGACTGCGGAGAGCTCCGTTGAGAAGGGATCTCTGTTTCCCTGGTCATGCAGCTCTCCCCCACCCCCCACCACTTCCTGCTTTACTCCCTGGTGCTACTTGTCTGGCTCCTGGAAACATCTGAGTGTGCAGCCCTTGATTTCGATCTCCTGGGTGCTGGCACGAGTGTGTACGCGCTGTCCCCTTGCACACATGTGAGTTGGCTGATGGGTCCACTATGTCACAGAGGACTAAGCCCTTTTGCACATTAAGCTTCACTTGACCATCGAACTGTCTCTAGGAACGTCTACCCCTTATCCAGCCTGGTTTGCTGATAAGAAAGCCTAGACTCTGAGCGCTTCAGTCCCTTGTCTAAGGTCAGCTAGAAAGTGGACATGGAGCCGGCCCTACATCTCATGCTCTTTCCACAGCTTCCCATCTTCTCTGCCATCTTGTTCTCTGCCACAGTTTCCCCATTTCTAACATTCCCCCCCCCTTTCTGTGCTGGGGTGTTGACCTAAGAGTGTGGGGTTGGACATGAATTGTCCTTGGCTTTATGCTGGGAGTCGGGGAGGACTCATGGAGTTGGGAGCAGGAGGTTAGGGAGGGGTAGCTGGAGCTCTGGGAAGGATGGAGGAAGTGGCGATTATGCATCAGAGTTCCAAGAAAGCCTGGAGTGAGTTTCATCGATCTTTCAACAGCTTCTCTGAGGACTGCAGTGGGGCTCATGGTCTGGAATGGGCCTCTCCTTTCTTCCTTCAGCATGCATGTTGGGCTCTTGGGAACACCCGTCCCTCAGAGCTGTCCCCACTGCTCCTGGCCCCCAGATTTCTTAGGAGGTCTCATCTGATGCTTTGAAGAAGCTCACCCAAGTAGACAATCCCTGGTGTCAAAAATCTGAACTTGAGAGGGTGATGGGGAGAATCTGGTAGGTGACAGGGAGAAAACCAGGTTAGCCATGTAGCTTCTTCCCTCTGGAAGACAGGAAGATCTAAAGACTCAAGCAAGGGAGTCACTGACATTATGTCTGTTTCTTGAACTTCTGTATGGTCTCCAACTAGGGGAGTCATGGGCCTTCATCATCCAAATCAGGATGACCTCCAGGAGCTGGGGGTGGTGAGTGTCAGCCCCAGTCCCTACTTCTGAAGCCTGTCCCCGCAGGAAGGGAGCACCGGTCTGGCCAGGATTGTCTCCCCAGCTTACTTGGGACAACTGCATTGCCACCACTCTCCCTGATGGTCCTTCTGCAAATGGTGGCTTTGAAACAGGCGCTGTTGTTCTGTCTGCCCCTCTAGGTGAATTATAAGAAAGGCTTTGAACTCTCAAAGGCACACTTCCATCTGCCGTTGGACATGGTAACTCTGGTGCATGCCAAGAAGGCTCAGGGCCTGGCTAGCGACCAGGACTACAGACACCCGCTCCCCCAGTACACTTCCTTGGCCGAAGACCTGAGGCTCAGCTGTGCCAAGAAAGCTCACAAGTTGCAGAGTGAGGTAAGGAGACCCAGGGTCTCTCTTGGGGCTCCATCAGCTCAAATTTAACCATGACCATGACCATGAAGCTCCTGTTGGCGCCGTGGGGGTCTCTGGAGGTGAGAAATCCTAAACCCGGGTTTTCTTTGGAAACACTGCCCGGTGTTCCTGCCCAGCATGATTGTACGGATTTAACAGCAGCAGGAAACATTTACTGTGTCTGAGCATTACGTTTCCATGCATGATCTCATTTCTACCTCAAAAGAACCCTAAGTCAATAGTCTTTACCCTATTTTAAGGATACATTACAGTGAGGCTCAAAGGACAGGGAAAATGTAGCTTGCCCTAGGTCACACAACTATCAGTGAGAAGTGGGGGGGCTCGAACTTGCATGGTGTCTGACCAAGATGCCCTCGGTTCACAGGTCTGCATGTTTAGGATTTGCCAATGGCAATGCCTCTGGCCTCAGCTCAGACCGGGGGATTCTTCATGGGGCTCAGTACATTCCTGAGTTGCCCATTTTCTGCGGGAGGCTATGCTCTGTTGGGAGAGGGTGGGTCAGAGCAGACCCACGTCAAGCAGAGGAGAGTATCCAGGGGAGGGCAGGACATTGAGCCCCAGAGATCCTTCCTGGGTCCCTGAAGGGAGTTGTAGAGGCCTTCATGGGCCTCCCACATGCATTTCAAGCTCATGCCACCTGTTTGCTGAAGGAGGTGGCCTGGGAGTGTTGGGAAGCCTTGAGGATTTCCTTACTCCCAAAGAGAGCCTGGATGTCTCCTCTCAACAGGCAGGGGCATCCTGTTCAGTGCTCCCCTTATTTCCCAGCTTGCTGGGTTTCCCTGGGATGGGGTTTGCGATGAACGCCCCGGGATTGGCAAGCAAAACACCATACAAAGACTGCTTCCTGGTCTGACAGGGGCTGGAAGCAGAGGGCTGCTCAGATTAGGGATGTCTGTCATCCATTCGAGTCTTCCGGCTGTGTGCAGTGTTTATCGGATGACATGAACTGTCAGGAACCCCAGAGCCACTACAGGAACGAGGGAGCAGCCATGCTCCACTTGGAGCCCGTGTGTTGCCTGAACAGAGCCCTCGCCTGCCCTGTCTCTCACTGTGATAGCAGTTGGAAGACAGCACGCCCGGGGGTGGGGGGGGTAGGGCAAGGAGTGGGGGACACCTTGGTGGCTCTGCAGGGGAGTGAATTTGGGGACCCTTTAAACTGTCAGCCCAAATCATTCAGGTGTACGCACTCGCCCCTACCCGCGATAGACTCAGGCCTGTGCCAGATCATTCTGGATTCATTTATTAGTTCTTTCTTAACCCATGATTAATTAATGCCACCCTCTGCTGCTGGGTTTTGTTTTAGAAGACCTATTAAACCATCATTTCCACATTTGCCCCAAGACGACTGACTTCCTAACCACAATCCACTCCGGTGTTTATTTTCTGATAGCCCACATTAAGATAAAAACCCGCCTCTCATCCCTCTGCAGCTCCTGAGACAAGTGACAGCAGAAAAATCTTTTGTTCTGACCTACGTTTTTGTTTCCCCGATGAGCGTTAACCGAGGGGCACCGTGTGTGCGCCGAGGGTGACCCCTCCGGAGAGACTGGCATGGCCTGGCGTCCTAATTCTGATGTGGCCCTGCCGTGGGTCCTCGGTTTTCTCTTTGCTTTCGTGCCCCGTGAGTCTGGCTTTTCTGATGCCTCGTGTTGTTTCTTACAGAATTTGTACCGGTCAGACCTGAACTTCATGCGAGGCGTTCCCTGTGTCATCCCGGGCACGTTGGAGATCGAAGGGAGAAAGAAAGCGTCTGAACTCATCAGTGAGGTAACTGGGGATCCTGGACGGACCGGTGGTGGGGGTCAGTCGAATTCCATGGCCGAAGTTCCCTCCCAGCACCCAGCTTGCTGCTCACTGCTAGAGTGAGCAAGATGTGCAGCTTAACAGTGGCCGCTCACGGCATTACCTCTCGCAGGGCCCTTCTTACTAGATTCTCCGTTCCGACTGGATGTCATTTAACACAGTTTTGCAAATATCAAGCCAGCTCCTTGGTGAACCTATAAGAATTATTCATTGGCTCGTAAGATCTGCTTTCCTAGGGTACAATGATAAGAAGTCAGGCCTTGGAGACCAACGGGGAGGGAGACTGAAATTCTAGGCCAGCGCTCATTGGCTGTGTGACTTCTAGCTTCTCACCTGCCCTCTCTGTCTCAACTTCTTAATCAGTCAAATGGGGGTACTCCTACCTCCCTCATTTAGTTTTTAGGGGATTAGCACTAACAATCTAAGCAACAGTGCTACTCTGGTGGCCGGGAAATGATTGCTAGAAGCTTGCTGATAATTTCATAGTAAAAATACAGAAGACTAGGATTCTAAGCTCTTTGAGCAACTGAGGAATCTTACTCACACCTGCGAGGGCTCTGGGACTTCCACTCGCTTACAGATGCGAGGACAGGAAGGCATGTTGGAAAGCACTGGAAATGTCATGTGGGCTCCCACATTGATCAGAAGCTCTGAGAAAATGGAACTGACCTCACCGTGGGAGTTTAGACTGAACTCTGTGCTTTCTTTTTCCAGTGAAATCTCAAAAGAGAGTGGTTTCTGAACCTGGTGGGTGCGTCAGAATCCTCTTTGGAACTTTAAAAGAAACACGGAGGCCTGGGCCCATGGGCTCCAGGGTAGAATGTAGGCATTTTATATATATATATATATAATATATTATTATATATATAATATATAATTAAATATATATAATAATAATATATATATTTAAGCCGCACAGTTGTTTCTGGGATACTCCCGAAGCTGAGCACCTCTAGGTCTCCCGTGAGCAAAGGTTGGAAGCAAAACATGGATTTCTATGGTCACGTTCACAGAGGTCGTGAGAGCAGGTGTCAGTCTGGGTTCCGGGGGACGGACCAGCAATTGAAAAGTGAGGATTTGTAACTAGTGTTTATAGCACTTGTTCCGCTTCTGCTTTTGTGCCTCATCACGCCGTCTTCTTCCCTCAGAGCAGATACCGTCAGCGGCCGCAGTCACTCAAGTACACGGCACTGACAGACACGCCCAGCCTCCTTCATGCAAAACTCAGCAACCAGATTACCAATGAGGTGAAATTGATGGCTTTAGAATGGGCTTTTACAAAACTGCTAGATTGTTCAAAAGACGCCTGAATATGTGTGGGTCTGGGGCTGGGAGAAAGAACGCATGTTTGCAGGAATGTCTGGAAAGAACGTCCTAAATGGAATGTAAACATTTTCCAGAAGGAAGGCGGGCCGAGTTGGAAATCAGGTTTAGTCTCTGGTTCCACGGGCAGTCATGGACCAGCAGCACCAAGTATCTCCTGGGGTCTTGTCAGTAGCACCAACTGGGGCCCTGCCCCAGACCCACTGAATCCACAGGGTCATTGAGCAGGATCCTTGCAGGTTTCCTCTGTGTGCTGAAGTTGAGATGTACTAATCTGTCCTTCCCCTGTTCCGTCTAGGCGCATACTGGCTAACCTCATGTGTACCTATGGTTGTTCTGATGATTAGTGGAGGGAGGATGTGTGGTTACCCAGGGGTGGTTACCCAAGGGCGGTCATGTGGTGTGGTATGGGTCAGTCTTCTGGAATTTCTGCCTCCTCCCCTCACCTGCTCTGTGCTCACTTCATTTAATCGTCTCTAGCAGAGGGGCGCACAGGGGAAGGAATCTCATGGCATCAGATCATCGTTCCAGCCCCTCTGGCGGCTCTCTTGCAAGTTTGAAATAGAAATTGAGCTTGGCAGAGAATTAAATTTGGCATCATCCTTAGTTTTAAAAATTCTCCTTCTGACTCTTCTGGAAGTCAGCTGAGACTTGGCTACTTATGCAGTGAGGTTCCACTCTCACCAAAGTCAAAAAGTAAGACAGAGCAGCTTGGGAGAAGAATGCCCCCAAAGGCTTGTGTAGCAACATTCGCAATTTTCAGTTCCTCTGGGGTCTTTCCTGCCTGCTGCGTGAGCTGGGTGCTGTGGGCTAATAGTGCCTCTTACGGTGGCCTCTGGTCTCAGAGAACTCCCCAGCCACAGACCCATTTCTGAGCACGAGAATAGGTGTTTCCAGAACAGGCTGAAGTCTCCCAGGGCAACACTGGTGTGAGTTCGTTCATGGGAGGACCTGGGGCTTTAGGAAAGGATGCAGAACAGAGTTTGGGAGCCTCTCTTCCACCAACAAGAGCTTTTCCTAAATTTCTCAGATCTTAGTATTTATTGTCTTTATACCATATCCTCAAGGGAACAGAGAATAATGAGAAGAACCTTAATGGTGTTCCTAAATGTATTTTTCTTTCCTCAGCCTATTGTTGAGTAAAGTGTAAGGGAGGAAAAAGGAAAAAACACCTTTTCTTTACCCATCTTAGGTTCTCAGTGGGGATACTGTCACAAAAGACAGATTAACAAAAGAAAAGCACAAGAGTTTATGTAATGTAAGTTTTACATGACATGGGAACCTTTATAAGGAGCTGAAGACCAGAAGAAACAGTTAAACTTGAATGTTTTTGTTCAAGGTTCGATGAAGAGTGGAAAGTCATGGGCAGATGTGATAGCGTTAAGAATGGGGACACTGAGGAAGGTCTGTTCACTCAGCTTCCTCTCGGCAGCCCTCCGTCTTCAGAGAGAAGGATGCTCTGTTCCTCTGAGTGTAGGGAGGGCGCCTCTCACAGGAGGATCTTATGACCTGCGTCAGGAGAGGGGAGAAGGAAGAGTTCTTCTAACCCCCGCTGTGTCTCACATTTTCAGCTTGAAGGTACCATATTCCGGGGTAACCTGTCCTGAACCCCGTCAAAAGCAACTTGCAATTCCTTACACATTCCTTTTATGTCACTCAATTTGACTCATGAAAGACTGTCTTTATTGAAAGAAAGATCTTCCCCAAGACAGAAGGTGTATCCATGACACAGCGAGGGGCCTTCCGGGAACCTATCTCCCACTTGCAAACAAGAGACCTCTAGCATTGCAGAAACCAAAGCCTTGTCCCCTTGCTGTTTTCTCTTCTCTTTTACCCAGCGCCTCTATAAAGCAGCCGGAGTGGATGAAATGCACCGGTACACTCTGACCCTGGGGCTGCCTGAGCTGGTCCGAGCAAAAGCAAACGCAGCCAATCTGAGTGACGTAAGCCTTTCTTGTTGCCAAGCTTCAGACGGGCTCCGAAGCCACACATGTCTGTGACTGGGATGGGATCTCACAGCGACCCTTCTGGTGTTCCCAGAAACCTAAAAAAAAAAAAAATGTCTTTTCGAGACTCACGGTACATACACCTTTTCACAAGTGTGTTGTGTCCAAATGTATCAGCGCGCACTACAGTCTATGTGCCAATGAGATTGTCTTCGCAAAAGAGAGAGATTTCACTCGCCAGGGATCGATTCTGGAACACTGTATTACAAATGAAAGGGGTGGCCTTTGTTCCCTGAAACATGTCATTTTTTTTTTTTTAAGAAGATCTACATGTGTTCCTACCGTAGGCAAAATACCAGGAGTCTTGGCGTAATCTCCGTGCTCAAGGCTACAAGCTGACAATAGACGCTCTCCCCTTCCAGGCTGCTCGTGTCTCTGGAGATCAAGCCAGTGATGTGAGTTGAATGATATGACCTTCCATCTTGCCTAATGTCTGTTAACTTCATGTAGAACAACGTCTAAGGCTGATTTTCCTGAATTAAAGCAAATCTATCACCCTGTGAGACAGGATGTCACCTGCAGAATATATTAGTTAGAAATGAGATTCTTTGACGGAGGGAGGGAAAGAAAGGCTCTGTTAATCAGGGGCTAAATTCAGGCAAAGGTCTCCAGCAGGAGAGAGATGACGATTTATTTCTAATTGCAGTTCCTGAGCCACAGTCACAACCCCCGCCCCCCAACTCCCCAGCTCCCCGGTAACATGTGCACTGCCTAACTTCACCCGGAATTCGAAAGAGAACTCACTCTAGAAACCATAACACAGCCCTAACGCATCTTCCTCTTGGCTCTCTGTAGTTTCACACGTTGGCGTGAGGATTTGCCAGCTGTGTTTCAGCCACTCTGTCGATAGCGTCCATAGCTTTGGGATATGAAGGTGACTTTCTCTTTCCCACAAACAAATCACAGAAAATGTGGACTTCAAATAAACGGATCCTGTCTTTTGGGTTTCATGTTTTGCCAAGTACACACGGTTAAAGCACAAGTTTCTCTTTTACCTTTTTTGATAAATTCCTTTTGGCCACAGGACACGTTTAAGGGAGTGGGGCCTTTTCTTTGGTTCCGAGGATCTGGTTTTAATTAGATAGGAAGAATGGAGCGATGTTTTAATTGTTCATCCCCCAGGGAGGAAGCATGCTCCCGGGCCAACCTCACTGTGGTTCTTCTTATAATCATCACGTCCTCATGAAAGACTAGGTGATTTTTCTAGGGTCTGCAGTGAAAACGTGCAGATGGCATTGAAGCAGGCCGAGTGCCGGCCCCTGACAGCGGTCCTCCCTTGCAGTTTCTCTACAGACATGACTTTGTGAAGGAGCGAGGCAGGCTGATCGGGGCCCGGAGCGTGAGCGATGACCCCCGGCTCCAGCACTGCTGGCGGGTGGGCCAGCTGCAGAGCGAGCTTCAGTACAGGCGTGGGGCGGCCAGCAGCCATGCCCAGTGTCACCTGCCCTTGGACATGTTGCACCTGGTCCACGCCAGGAAGGCCCAGGCCCTCGCCAGCGACCACGACTACAGGACACGGTGCCACGAGTTCACGGCTCTGCCTGAGGACCTGAAGATGTCCTGGGCCAAGAGAGCTCACGCCCTGCAGAGTGAGGTAGGGGGCATTCGGGCTGCACACCAGCCTTCCTCCTCCCACCAAGACTGGGTGTAATCTCTGCTTCTCCCTTACCCTTACCACCCCATCAAAACCAGGACTTGCGGGGTGTCTGTGTTAGGTCATCTGAGTTGGAATCAATCAATCAAGTTGTTTCTTGAGCACCTACTATGTGCCAGGCATCATTCCAGGCCCTGGGGATACCACAGTCAATAAGAGTAAAAAACCTGCCGTGCTCATGGGGCTTCCATGATATGGGAGGGAGACAGAATGTGAGAAGTAGGATACGTAGTATGTCTGATGGTGACACATGTCTGATGGTGACACATGTCTGATGGTGACACATGCGGAGACAGACAAAGCAGGGCAGCAGGGTAGGTGTGAAGGTGTGTGTGGACCTGCACATGTGCAATTTAAAATCAGGGGTGGGGTCCGGGCAGGTACCACTGAAAAGGCGACATTTGAGCAAAGACCAAAGTTGATAAGGGAAGGGGATACCACTCCAGCCAACAGAATAGCAAATCCCAAGGCCAAGTCCCTGAGCGGGAGGAGCCTCAGCTCATTTGAGGCTGGCAAGAAGCAAGTGGGCGAGTGAGGAGGACGTGGCCTGGAGTGGGGTCTGAGAGAGCTCTGGGGCTGGACGCTGTGTGTAGGGAGGTGAAGGTCATGAGCGGAAAATGGTAGAGCCAATCATGGCTGATGCTGACTGACTGACCGCCATTACTGTCCCTCTTGCTCTCATGCCATGAGGCGGGGACAGTTATGACTCATCTTTAACAGATAAGGTCATGTGGGAGATGCCCAGGCAGGACTGGCGGTAGAACCCACGATCTCACCCACCTTGCTCTTGTGGAGGCAGAGGAGTCATGCCTCCCACAACCCCAGTGTAGACACAGACACAGAAGGGAGAGGTCCTCACCCAGGCAAGGGAACAAAACAGGTTGATGGGGAGCACCCCCCCGCAACGTGTGCCGGAGTCCGTCTCATCCCTCCCCACTCCTCAGCTTCCTCCACTTGGACGTGTTAATGACACAGTGTGGGCGTGGTCGGCACCTAGGAACCTGCTAATGAGGCAGTGTGGGCGTGGTCGGCACCTAGGAACCTGCTCATCACCCAGTGTGGGCGTGGTCGGCACATGTGAAGCACGTGTTGTGCCGCAAGCGCTGTGCCACCAGACCCGGCACATGCTGTCTCTCTATGCCTCGGAGCAGCCCTACGAGGAAGGAACTCTCATTTTAGAACACAGCCCATGGGACTGTTGTCACATTAAGCCTTCCCATCCATATCGGGGTTTCTCAACTCCAGCACCCTGGATGCTCTGGGCTGGAGAATTCTTTGCTGTGGGCCCCGCCCCGTGCCTTGCAGCATCCCTGGCCTGCTGGTTGGTCTATATGAAGCACCCAGTGTGGTGTCTGGTCCATAGAGACAGGCCAGGAAGTGTTAACTGTTTGGATCGTTCTCTACACCAAGCCTTACAATTCCGGTTCTCTTTAGGGCAATGACTGCTCTTAGGATGAATGATGTGGCACAGGTAGAATATCATAAACACCTAAGTGGGGGTTACTTATGAGTCAGTGCGGTGATGGTTTAAGGATCACCTAATTATTCATCACAGTTTGCTGGAAGAGCAGCATCACAGGGTTCACGAGCAAGTCCAGTGTGGAGTAGGGGGAGCTCACTGGGCTCCATACAGAAGGCGTGGTCACCACGGTGCCCACTGCATTCTGCTGGAAAGGCCTTCCACTTGCTAGATGGCCAGCCTACCGTCTGCAAGAAGAGCTCGTGGCCTGACCCTCTTGTCAGTGGGCTGTTCCTTGGAGACAGGGAGAGGGAGGCAAACCTCTGAGGGAGGGCAGATCCCAGAGGGAGATACATAGGCCATCTGGGACCCAGCTGGGAGACCGAAGATGTTGGTTGGAAGCCCCACTTTGTCCCTTACGGGCTACGTGTCCTCAAGCTGTCCCTTCACTTTCTAGGCAACAGAAGACCAGAGAGGGTTAATTTGATTGGTGACCTCAGATTTCAGGGTTTGTGGGTAGATGTTTATAAGAAGGTGGCATCCATATATTGTGAGTTTTTTTTTTAATTAATTGGGGAAAAAAAAACATTACCTCAAGCTACCATTTATATCACTTTTTTTTTTCTGAAAAGAAAGGATGTTTTAGCCCTAAAGCCAGTAGAAAGAACAATCTAAAAAGAAGAGGACTTCCCAGGAAATGGGGTTGGCACCCTTAAACGGACGTTTTATGAGATAGGCTGTGTACTACAATTTTGAATGCTGAGAAACTGTTGCTTAACTTTTTAAATCACCGTATTGTGCTTCATACATGGCTTTATAGATCTGAAGTTTGATAGTTTGGGAGTGTGGATTCCAAGCTGCTATGAACAGAGGACATCCCATAAAGCCCAGCTGCTTTTGAGGCTTCCGTTTTCTTGTGGTCATTATTGAAAATCTAATTTCATGTGGTTATGTTGTATAGGAAAAGGAACAAAGGCTCCACGTGTGTTCACTCAATTCAGCAGAGTCTGGGGGAGGAACAGGACCCCTGGCCTGCAGCTGCTTCTCCTGCCTTCTCCTACCTAGGCCAGAAAGAAAGCTGTGGGTTGGGCCAGAGGGAGCCAAGAGGCACTCACGTCTCGGGTGAAGGTTTCAGGCCATGATCGCTCAAGCCTTGCCTGTCCTGTGCTTGCCTCTGGAACTCTGAGACTCATAATCTGCCCAGGGAATGCTCTACTGTGAATGGCCATGATCTTGCACAGAAGCTGTGGGGAGACCTGAAAAACACCTGCAGGGACTGTCAAGGAGACAGCTATGGCCCCACCTTTTATAGCTGCATGACCTTGGGCAGACTCTGTAAGCTCTCTGAGCCTCAGTTTCCCCCTCAGAAGCAACAACAATAGCAATAGCTAAAATGTATGGGATGTCTATTCTGAACCTGGCATTTGCTTCAATACTTTGCACGAACTATCTCATTTAGTATCTATGTATGTGCTGATATGACTCCCATTTTTACAGATGTGGCGACTGGAGTACTATGATCTTAAGTAACTTGCCCAGGGTCACAGGCTGCAGGGAAAGGACTTGCTCCAGACCTCACCACAAGTCAGAGTGGAAGCTGGGCTCTGGTCTCCAGACTCCTGGTTTGGTGCTCTTTGGCTCCCCCTGGTGGCTGGATTAGGAACCCAGGCTCCCTGGCTCCTTAAGGACCCTCTGTCTGGTACACCCAGAGGACAGCCGTCCACGGCTCTTCTGAATCTGAACAGTCCCTTGAACACCAAAATTGTTCTGCAGATGCGTATCAGAACCCCGCCTTTGGAGAGTTGTGTGAACGTTGCGTGAGGTGATGAGTCTAAGGCAAACCACGGTTGGCAAGAGGGTGATTATAAAGCAAACCTCCCCAGAGGGTGATTATAAAGATTTTCATTAATAGGACCCAGATACCTCCTCTCCTGGTCGCCTCCTGGGTGCAGTTGTTGACATTGTTAGGAATTGGGGTCCCAAAACTGCAGCCTGTGCTCCAAAACGAGGGTGCCAGGAAGCCCCATGTAAGAATCTGAAGGTGGCTTCCAGGCCTTAATCCGTGCAAGGGAAAACAGCAAGACTGCCATCTGAGGAAGCCAGGTGCAGCTGGACAGCGTGAGAGGGTCTCTTATTATCTTAGAATCCTTCTTCAAAACCATCTTTGGGTAGCTGATTCTTCTCGACTCCCCTCCTCTCTCCCCTTCTTTCATCGTGAAGTCCGGGGCAGGCGTGTTGTTTTTAGGGTCTGCGTGAATAGTCAAACCTGGGCTGGGAGCTGAAATATCAAGAGGCAATCCGTTTATAAGAGAGTCTGAGGCCCAGTCAGATCTTTGGGGAACCAGCATCTTGCTTTCTGACTTACCTGCCATTGTACTGCTCAGCTCGACAAAAGGCAAGTTGAAAGCGTGCTCCCCACTTCATCTTGCGTATGAAAGGAGCAAGGCCTGGCTGTGAAGAGGCCCTGTAGGATTATTCTCTCTAACTTAGAAATTTATCCAATTTTCTCTGTTCTTTATCAGAGTGGAAGGCAAAAGCTTTGCCGGTGTAGACCGAAAGATCGCGGCATACAAAGCAATCTTACTGACATGGGGTTCTGAGACCTGCTCCTGAACTTGAGTGATGCCTCCCTTCACCAGTTGGAAGGCAGAGTGGAATTTGCACAGGAGCATTAACCAGCAGACAGTAGATCAGAAACGGACCCTCTTTGAGGCCAGCTGTGAGGGACGCTGTGAATCCTGAAATGAAAGGAAACTAAAAAGGCCAGAAGACTGGTTTCTGGAGTGATATTTGGCGTTACAGCAGAGCTTATATCTAAATTAGAGAAACGCTATCAACCTCGTTTAGATCCAGATTTTACATTTCCTTGGAGAGTCCTTTTCCACCTTTAAAAATGCCTAATTTCCATAAAGTAGAGCAGAAAAGCATTCCTACAACCGTCTTGTCCTAGGTAATGGTGGGCAGATCGTGGAACGGTAATAAGATTAAACGTGTTAGGAGACTCCTAATCAGACCTATTGTCCCACTCACCGCTTAGGATTTTCACCCAGGAATGCTGCTGTAGTTCTAATCTTCTGAGTCCTTAAAATGAAGAAAATGGATGAGACCTAGCCATCTTTGTGATATAAGCAAATCCTGAGCCAACAGCAGGAAGGGGAGGTAAATCCAGGCGCAAAAAAATTAAAATGGCTCACATGCTATAGGCCGGTTGTATCTAAGTGTGTGTGGTCCTTAGAGTCCTGCTGGCATTGTCTCTGCCCCCTCGCTCCCCCCTCTACCACCACGAGACAAAACCAGATCCAACGCATCGAGTGGCCTTTGCTCCCGAGGCCTCTCAGGTGTTCTCATGAGAACAGAAGGGTTGTTATGACCTTCAGCTATCACAGAGAGAAACTGAGTCACATTTTGGTAAATCGATTTGCTCTGAGTCCCAGCAGGTCTGACCCAGGGCTCTGGGCCCTTTGATCACCTGAAGGTGGGTAAAACTGTTCTCTTTAGGCAGGCAGGAAGGCGGGCAGGCAGTCTCCTCGCTGCCAGAAGGGAACAGAATAATCCAGGCTGATGCCTGGGCTTGGGTGTAGGTCTCTACTCTTTTTTTAAGCAATCACGTGCATCCCTTCTCTTGACTTCTAACCCTGCCCATTCACAGGTGGGGCCTACTTGGATCTTCTGCACAACCCATTATTTAATTCCTGGCAGAGTACATACACTCACATGGTTTGATTTAATGATGTGCACAATGCACTCCGAATGAAGATGTTGGCGTGTTATGATGAGGATGAGTACAGATGCTATTACAAATCAAGCACCTTGAAATAACCTGATGGTCTTTGGCCTTCTGTTGGTAAAAGCCAATGATCTTCTTCCCGCAGTTTCGCTACAAGTCAGACCTGATGGGCATGAAGGGAGCGGGATGGGTGACACTGAGCTCCCCCCAGCTGGAGAGTGCAAAGAAGGCTGGAGAACTCATCAGTGAGGTACCACTCACCCAACTCTCTCATAAATGCAACCTGGCATTTATTTCCTCCTGAAGAGGGAACCTGTTTATGGGGTGAAAATCCCAAGAGCACCCCATGGCCACTAGACCCCCAGTTTTTTCCTGGCCTTTTGCAACCCAATCACAAGACAGAACAAGATTTCCCTCCAAATGAGTTCACTCGCTGGGGAGTGAAAGTCATGTTCCGTGCTGGGCAGTGAGAGACAGATGGCGCACTAGAAGATTCCCGGTAGGTTCATCGGGTGGCTATGAGCTAAGCTGGCTCATTGTTTTCTTGGGGGCAGAATTTGCCATCCACCTACAGAGTTTATGCAAAGCGTCGTGTCTGGGGTTATTTGATTTCAGATAACATTATGCACTGCAGAGGGATGGTTGCCTTTACTGAACTCCCCACAATATTGCTGATTCAGGCCTGGGGATCCCCTTGAGGGTGGCACTGCCTCCTTCCATCTCTTAGTAGCCAAACTTATTTGGACAGGGTCTACATTGATGCTGAGTCCTTCCCTCTACTGAATTCCTTTCCTGTGATATGCCTTGGAATTGTGCAGGAGCATAAATACTTGTAAAATGCTCCTTATCACAGAGACAGCTTAGAGACCCTGTGAGGTGCCCACCAAGAAGAGACTTGTTTGTCAGGAGTGTCATTGGCACATCCGCCACCCAGTGAGTGGGGGTGAAGCTGCCCTCAGAAAAATACACTGTATTCAACTGTTTCGTGGGAATCTGTGTCTTTCTCTTATAGACCAAATACCGTAAGAAACCTGATAGTATCAAGTTCACCACGGTGGTTGACTCCCCAGACCTGGTTCATGCCAAGAACAGCTACCTGCATTGCAATGAGGTGGGTATGTTTTCATCACCAACCGTAGGTGCCCAGGAGTAGGTAGTGTTGCTCAGTACTCAGTGAGTACTCAGTGCTCAAGAGCACGGGCTTGGGATAGATGGGAATGCAAACCTCTGTCTACTACCTGGGTGATGTAGGGCCAGTTACTTGTTCTCTACTAACCTCCATTCCCTTATTTGAAAGGAGGGCAATTAAGTGAATTAAATGAGAAATAAATAAATAAACATATGTGAACCTTTTAGCAAGTATGGGGAATGTAGTAGGTCCTCAATACAGACACATTATTATGGTTTGGTTCATAATCATAACAATATTAATACTGTGTATTATTGATGATTTTTTACTAACACTAGATGAGATACATCTTAATTATTGATAGATAGTAATGTAATTAAAAGCTGAACATAACCCAGTTAGAAAAAAGAAAGAACAGCTCTATTAAAGACTTCTTTCTGCTTCTGTTCTCTCTGTATGATTTAGCCTCATTTCTTCTCTCCTATATTTATTTTGAAGTATAGGAACTTAAATATTTTTTCTCTGACCTCGTCGAGGGATTTGATTTTGCACATACAGTAACAAAGCTGACCCCTGGTCACACAGAGTCCAAATATACCGACAGGTTCACGTTCACGAAGCCCAAACTGAATTTGGAAAAGGATCAGAATATTCAATACTATATTATCCTCTCTAAAAGGAGATGAGACTCTATCCCGTTATAAAATTCTTTGTAGCTCTTAGATCACTGATCTAAAAATAACAACTAAGAGAAAGCTTGAGTTTTAAACTTGTGTCTTCCTGGGACCCAGGTAGACTCTGAAAACTTTAATTTTCTTAAAACATATTAAGGCATTTTAGGGTTAATTGTTGTGTCTTTTTATTATTACTCTTCATTTATTATTAAGCAATAAGGGCATTAAGACATCTTTGTTTTTTTAAAGGTAGTATTTATTTATTTGACAGACAGAGATGACAAGTAGGCAGAGAGGCAGGCGGAGAGAGAGGAAAGGAAGCAGGCTCCTTGCTGGCAGAGAACCCAATGTGGGGCTCGATCCCAGGACCCTAGGATCATGACCTGAGCCGAAGGCAGAGGCTTTAAACCACTGAGCCACCCAGGCACCCCAAGACATCTTGATACTAGTAGAAAACTTAACAATACTCAATTGCAAAGAGTCTCAAAAGAGCCCCACACCTTATAGTGTTTGTAGAACCACACAGGTGAGGCCAACCAGGATATTGGTTTAGGGCCTATTTGGAGCAGATCTTGATAAATATTTAAATGGGGGGCTACTTACCACCAGACAACCCTCCCTGACTCTGGGCATGTGGGCGCGGTGGGTCGGATGGTGGGTTCTGGAGGGATGTTCTCCTGTGGGTAGGGCTGGGTTCTGCCCCCATGGTGGGCACCCGGTGGGGGAGGGGCAGCCTGCTTCTCACCCATAACCTCGGCCAACTGCCTATTCTGCATTGACCGCAGCCTGTCTCCCCCACAGCGCCTGTACAGGTTGGGGGATGCGGAATCCCTGCACAGGTACACCGCGATCCCCGACCACCCGGATTTCGCCCGAGCCCGCCTCAACGCACTGCATCTGAGTGAGGTAAGTGAAGCCATGCTTTGTGTGGTGCACCCCTCCTTCTGCAAATGTGTCTACACCCGCACTGGATTGTATTTGTTGGGGGAGAAAAGTCCCAGGAAGGAGAGTACTTGAGACAGGAAGAACCCAGAACCAAGAGGAAGACAGACAGCACGTGTGACTCTGAGCCACTTTGCTCTCCAGGCCCCAGTTTCCTCAACTGGAAAATGGGATGGAGCAGGGCCAACTGATGTCTGCGGCTCCTTCCGGCTTGAAAACTCTGGTTCCGGGCACAATGGGCGAAGGCTGCCGGCAGGGCTCCCTGGCCCTGGCAGGTGTAGACTCCTGCTCCGTTTCTTTCCCGGACACATCTCCTCGGAGCGGGGTGACTCTGGAGGCCCGGTGGCCCTCTCTCCCCGCGCAATTGTCGTCCATCGGGCACAAACACAAGCGGCCCCTTTGTGCAGGAGGCGGCGGCCTCCACACTTCTGTTCCCCTCAGATGTCTGCCCTTTGCGTGCATAACCAAGATGCTGTTTCCTAAACCCGGGCGTGTTGTTAGCGGGGGTTGGAGGCCCCGGTTGCCACAGAATAGGCTGCCGAGCAGCCAGCGAAGCTGTGATCCGGGGATGACAGGTAGGCGGGCGGCAGAATCAAACGACGGCGTCAGATCAGAATCACACAGGCTGAGTGTGTCGGCCTGGGGCCGCGCGGGGCCTCCCAGAGTCCAGCCATTCTTCCCTTCCTGGCCTGGCCATTGTGTCCTGGGGCTGCGCGCGGATCAACAGCTGCTCCCGCGCCCCCCAGAGGTGGCTGCCTCGCGGGGGGCGGCGCCAGGCGCCTTCTAGTTAGCGTGTGTATTAGTTTGTGGCGTTTGTAAAGCCCTGTGGGATCCCACGCGGTGAATGCGACGGTGCTTTGTAAATATGAGTTATTATGACCATTTGAGGCTTTTGAGGGATGTGTCAGTGATAATTTTAGAACAGCAGCTCTGGTGGGCTGACCTCCATCTGGGGGAAGCGGGACCTCCCCCTCAGCAGAGCTGGGACAAAACCTCCATGGTGTTAGTGCTCTGAGGATGGGGGAAGGCCCAGCCTCCGGCGGCCGCAGGGATTGGAAGCCCTGAGCCAGGAAAACTGGGGTGAGACTGCTAGTCCCTTTGGGGCCCGGCCAAAGGAAGACGGCCACCCTGGGCTGGCGACAGAGCGCCTCTCGGCTCACGAGGGATGCCAGTCTGCAGAGTCCCCAAGCTGAAATGAGCCGCTGGGGCATGTGGGATGTGGGGAACTCATGAACCTCTTTTGAAAGAGCACTTCTTCGGGGGCGTGGAGAATGCACACAATTGGATCAAGTGCTCTGTGAGGAAGATGTGCGGGGAAAGTGACCTTCCTGGGCAAAGAAAGCCATTGAGATGTGTAAGGCAGCCGAAATAACTAAAAATCAAATGACTCTAATGTGTGAGGATGAGGACAAAACTGCGCCCACTGTGATAAAGAAGAGGACGCCCAGGGTTCCAAATCAAAGGGCCTATGGAATCTAAAGGCTCCCAGTGGCAAGGCAGAAACCTCAACAGAATAAAAAAAAACTCAGGAAGGAAGTGATCACCATCAAGCAAATAGTATACAGGGAGAAGGAGCAGGGGACAGGGAGGGGGCGCCTTGGGGAGAACCCCAATTTCGGCCCCTTGCACTAGGTGAGAGGCTGGAGAGCTGGGGTGCATCAGACGCCAGAGTGGGGTGATGTCGGAGCTTGGTGCTGAGGAAAGTTTGGTGTCCTTGCCTAGCCCAGATCTGGTGTGGAGACCCTTTGTAGGAAGGTGCTAGCTGTCCCCTTCCCAGGGGATGCTAAGGGCTTGGACTCTATTTGCTGTACATGCTACTGTTTGTGAGGCCATTGTATCAGGGGGCGGAATGCTGAAGGTGATGCTTGCTCTGTCCTTATCTGAATGTTGCTCTCCGTCTACCTATCATTCCATCCTGCCTGCTCCATGCATGCCGACCCAGTAAACTGAATCCTCGGGGCTGTGACCCATCAATTAGGCAATTAGGCCCCTGAACACAGCAGGTAGTTGGCTCGTGGTTGGTGGGTTTGGATGTTGGAGTTGGAGATGATGATGATGGTGAAGGTGATGGAGGGTGAGCTCCATAACAATGTGTCTCCTTCTCCGCAGGCCCCTCTGGTTCCAGGCCCAGTTGTGCAGTGGTGCGAGGCCCTTTGCTTTTTATCTGCCATCTCTCCTTTGCTTAATCCCCTCAATCCCCTGTAGAACATAGCCTCAGCCATGACTTCTATTTCCAAGTGACAAAAGTAAGGTTCTTCAGGGGCCTCCTGCTCTGCTGTGGCTCTCGGAATGAGTGAGCCACTGACACAGTCTGGGGCTATCACTTTATCGTCTGCTGCTGATGTGTCTCACCTGCTGTCCCCCTTCTCTGTGGCCGAATAAAGGACAGCCCTCCGCTGGGATCTCCAGATGGTTCCTTTCATGGAGCCATTCCCTTATCTTAAAAAAAAAAAAAAAAAGTAGCTACATGAAGGCATGGGAGATTTTGATGCTCTCTCCGGTATGTGGGTCTACCTGAGGACCAAGAGGATGTGATTACAGACTCCCGGAGGGTGTGTGAGAACAACTTCAAAAGGGAAAAAATGAAAGAGGAAGATGTGAAATACACGGGTCAGGAACTCGGTCAGGTTCTTGGCAATCAATTTAATTCAGGTGAAGGCTCTTCCTTCCATGTGGGCACCAGGGGGCTACCTGTGGGAGGCGTCATGCTTCATTGTGATGGTGGGACTAGGCTTCAGATGTAGCCTAGGGGGACCCCAGGAAGTCACTGGAGCTAACAAACACATGGGTGCCCGGACCCAAAGAATGGAGAGCTTTCAGCACGAGGGAAGAAGCAGAGTTCTTGAACTTCGAGTTCTGGCATCCAGAAGCTGCAGACACAAGGCACTGAAAGTGAATGCAAAGACAGGAAGGAGTAGGGCAGGACCTCTGGTACCACCAGGATGTAGCAAATGAGCCAGACTCACAGACCCCAGACCCCGAGAGCAGGGCCTGATGCTCAAGCCAGGAACTTGGAGCTGAGCCCTTCGTGGCCAGCCCCACCAGTCCCAAGAGCTTGGGGAGCTCCTTGGGATGGATGTGAGGCCATGGCTCTGTCCCTGGACACCTGCAGGGTGGAGGGTATGCATCACTCCTGCTCAGAGCTAACAACATGCCAGGTATGGAGTTCTTACTCCCTATTTGCTCAGTTCTCTGTTTCCCCCATCTAGAAAGCCTACAGAAGCTCTTGGGAACAGACCCGGGCTGGCGGCTATGACTTCAGGCTGGACGCCATTCCATTCCAGACTGCCCGGGCGTCCAGGGAGATCGCCAGTGACGTAAGACCTTGGGCTCTCTGTCCCTCTGTCACTAATAAGTCTGTCTGCTTTTCCCAGTTCTGTTGAAAAGCAAACCACCAGGCACCCAAACCTGACAAGTATTTCAAATGAAATTTAAAATAGGCCCTTAGCTTCTAGAACCTTAGCCAGAAATTTCAGGTTGGGGAGGAAACTTAAAAGTTGACATATGGGTCCCTAGAAGTGAACTAACATGTGACTGATGTGTTAATCCACAATAAAGGGACTTCTAGCTGAAGTGCAGTGTGACAGGGTAGAAAGAGATTGAGGTTTTCCCTTAGATTGATTTTAAGTTCAAATCTTGGCTCAGTCACTTGGGATTTGGCCGTGTAGTATTGGGCAAGTTGCTTACATTCTTTGAAAGCAGACGTCTACATCTGTGAAATGGGGATATAATTTTCATCTCCTAGGATTGACATAGGACTGAAAACAAAATGGTTTCCAGTGCCATGCAAATAACAGGTGTTCAAAACATGGCATCCATTTTTATGGAAAAGGAAGGTAGATCACGGATCACTCGCGAATAGCTTGCATCTGCCCACAGTTGGACCAGAAATCAAGAACAAGCATTCAGAAATATTTTTGGCAACCAGTTGTTGTGACAACCAGGCCTGTGCCCGGGGGACCCGTCTGGAGCAGGGCAGAGGCTGGCTTGGGTGTTACCACGACATACGAATGAGATGCTGTAGAACCACCTTTGGGTCTTTGATGGATTGGAAATTCAAAAACCAAAACAAAATGAATCTGATCCTTCCCTATAGATCGTTTGAGGAACCCTGGATGGGGTCCCTGGAGGCTGGGAAGAATCAAAGGAAGAGTGCTACTGAGAGAGTGGCCGCATTCCTCTTCCTATTGAGTTACTCATTACAGCAGCCTTTTTTTTTTTTAATTTATTTATTTGTCAGAGAGAGAGAGAGAGAGCACACACAGGCAGGCAGAGAGGCAGGCAGAGGCAGAGGGAGAAACAGGCTCCGTGCCGAGCAAGGAGCCCGAAGTGGGGCTTGATCCCAGGACCCTGAGATCATGACCTGAGCTGAAGGCAGAGGCTTAACCCACTGAGCTACCCAGGCGCCCCCATTACAACAGCCTTAATACCCACAGCTGCCGCTCGCTGGGCACGAACCTGAAGCTCAGCCCCCAGCTCACTGACTCCTCTCCGAAGGCTCGTTCTCCCATTTTATCGGGTGGGGAAATGGAGGCTCAGAGAGACTCAGTAACTGGCCCCAGGCCACACAGCTAGAAGGTAGCAGAGGGAGCTCTAGATTCCAGGTCTGCCTGAATCCGAAGCTGTCCTCTTACCCCGTGGTGCACTTCCTGCTGAGAATCCCGTGGGCTGGCCCAGGAGGGGAGGCAGGCCCCCAGGACCCATCTCTGCTTCTCTGATCTGCAGTTCCGGTATAAAGAGGCCTTCCTACGAGACCGGGGCCTGCAGATTGGCTACCGCAGCGTCAATGATGACCCAAGGATGAGGCATTTCCTCAGCGTCGGCAAACTCCAGAGTGACAATGAGTACAAGAAGGACTTTGCCAAGAGTCGGTCCCAGTTCCACAGCCGCCCGGACCAGCCCGGCTTCATCCAGGCCAGGAGGAGCCAGCAGCTGGCCAGCGACACAGGCTACAGGCAGCCCCTGCCCCAGCCCACCTGCGACCCGGAGCAGCTAGGCCTGAAGCATGCGCAGAAGGCCCACCAGCTGCAGAGCGATGTGAGCTGTCCCTCATGCCCCCCACTCCCACCCAGTCAAGCCCCTCCTCCCCTGCCTCGGCCACCACACAGCATCCCCCATGACCTTCAGGGGGGAGCTGGGCCGAGATAGAATCCAGAAGACCTAATACTGTAGAGCCAGAAGGACTAATAATTCTAATTTGTGGACTCTCTACTGTGGACCAGGCTTGCTGCCAAATGCTTTTTCAAGCAGTGTCCTGGAGCTCCCACAGCAACCCATCCCTGCCCTTTTCCAGATGAGAAACCGCAGGGCTGGAAAGGTTAGGGAACTGACTCAAGATCATCCAGCAAAAGGGGGCAGGCCTGGGATACGAACCCCATTTGGTTTTCTGTGAGAGCTCAAGCTCCCAACGGTTCTGCCACATTGTTTCTAAGAGATCTTAGCTGGTCCCTAACTCTGTCCTTGCACTTTCCCTGGGAGGCAGCTGAAGCCCAGAGAAGGGACATGGCTTTCCTGAGGCCACAGAGCAAGTTGAGGTGGGCATTCAGACTTGAACCCATCCTCCACACCCTCGGCCCCCAGTGTCGCTCCTGTTGCTTGAGTCAAAAGATTCAAAGCCCAGGGACACGCAGGCCTGGCTCACAGCACATGGGGCCCTCCTCCCAGCAGCTCTAGGAGGAATTTGCTCCCCTTGGCCTTTACTGACAACGGCATATGTTCCACCACCCCAGACCCTGCTGACCTATTCATCTTGCTTCCCTCCGTCCCCTAAGGTCAAGTACAAATCGGACTTGAACCTGACCAGAGGTATTGGCTGGACACCTCCCGGCTCCTACAAAGTGGAAATGGCTCGGCGGGCGGCGGAACTGGCCAAGGCGAGGGGCCTGAGTCTCCAGGGGGCTTCTGTGAGTAGCCAGCTGCAAACCCACCCCAGCTGGCAAGGCCGTGGGGAAAGGCAGACTCATTGTTTCTTTTCAAACTTTATTTTTGGCCAAAGGTCAGCCGGCTCTGAAGAAGTGAGAAACGCAGCTGGGGCAAGGTGCCTAATTTCATGGATCTGAGATGGCCGGGGGGATGACACCCGGGTGTAACTTCCTGCAGGGTTTTCTCTGAAGTCACAGCCATTAGTTGTGCGGAGACAAACCTACCGGGGCTCCTTCAATCGCCGCCCACGGCAGCCCAGGCTGCGCTCACTGCTGGCTCGTTACATGCGTAGAAAGGGTCAGGGACTCGCTGGTTGCAGCAGTCTAGGTTTTGAACCATACTTTGTTCTGAAGAAAGATACCACGTCTAAATGAGAGATTGGCTTTGCTTCTTTCTCCTTGCCTTGAGGATCCTTTCTCTTGGGGAGAGGGGAGGAGGGGCAGGGCGGAGTGGGGTAGCATCTCTCATCCTGTGGGAGCCAGGCGGAAGCTTCACTCTGACTCAGGGAGGTGTGTTTGATTTCCGCAGTGGGGGCCAGAGGCTGTGGGGCCCACGGATAATCAGAGGGGGGACGTGAACCCAGACGCCATGGAGATTCTACATGTCAACAGGAGGAAGGTTCTGCCGTTGTGAGTGAGCTGCGTCTGCCCAGGATTCTTGGGAAAGAGGCTCAGGAGGAAAGGGGCCCACCAGAGATGTGCTTCCATTCGAACGAGCTGAAAAAAAACATGTGCCAGTCCTTCCCTGAGCCCCCTTTACTAAAACAATGACTCTCAGAAGGCCACAGAGAATCTTATATTTTTGGTCTCCCGTCTAATCCTGGAAGTGCGTGGCCCATTCTGTGGCCTACCTTGGGTGTCTGGGATGAGGAATAAAGATGTCAAGGTGACTCCCGCTGGCTCCGGTCATTCTGAGATCCCATGTTTGCAAATATCTGAGGTGAAGGCGGTCTGTGATGTTCTAGAAGGTGCCCATGTTTGAAGGGAAGCCAACAAAGTATCTATTGGGTGGGTTCTGGCATTTCTTGGGTTACCCACGAGGCAGCCTGATAAAGCAGTGGACGTGCTGGTCTGGGGCGGCCCCAGGGTGGGCGGCCGTTGTCTCTGCTTAGAGCATGGCCACTCGGCTGTATGGCTTCCTGGGGGCTCCTGGGGCGTCCAGTGCTGCCCATGAGGCCTGGCCTTGTCTAGGTGCTCGGGACAATGGGCTCTCAGGTTCAGAAGACACCTTAAAAGCTACCCTCCGTTTGGATGGTGGCTCTGATCCAATTCAGGAATTTGGTAACTAGGGTGTAGACTCCTGGCTTCTTCCCACATTCCAGGCCCCAGCTCACTATCCCATAGACATAGTAGGTACCATTCTTCTCACAGGTCAGAGGGCCTCCAGAGTCACCCTAAGGGAAAGAAGACATCTGAGTTCAGCTTTATGAATCAGGATACATTCAGAGACACCCTCCGCCTGCCATGAGGAGATGCCAGGGGGCAATGGGGGAAATCGCCCCAGGGGGTTTCTCTGGAAAGTGGTCACAGGGCTCTTCCAATGCCTCCTAAGACACAAAGGGGTTGGCAGAGAAGCCACAGGGCTGGACCACAGTGGTCACGCCCCTGCTTCCACACAGTCATGACTCGTAGTCACAGCAAGTTCTCAGGGGTCCCCAACTTCTCATTCCTGCAAGGTCTGGTGGAGGGGGGCGGTACCCTGTTTGGACAGAGCCCTCCCAGGCTCCACAGGGCACACACAGTGTGGGGAGAATGGGGCTCAGAGACAGCATAGTCTAGATTGTCAACACGGTCTATGGGATTAGATCTTCTTAGTTCCAAACCAGGCCCGCGGAAGTGGGCCTCAGTTTCTCACATGGTGGGTTGTGGAGAGCAACAGACCACCCCCACCCCGCCCCAGCTCCTGTGCAGATTAATGTCTGTAAAGTACATAGAACAGTGCCCAGTTCTGGTTGAGCCCAGCTAACATGGCAGGAGGAGGCTGGTGAGAAGGGACGGCTCTCACCGTGCACCATGGCTTACACTAGCCAGTGCGAGGATTTTTAATGAATCATCTCTTTGAATCTTAGCCACACCTTAGGATTTTATGCATACGTTATTTCCATATTATAGATTAGGCACCCGAGATTGGAGAATTATTTCAGTGTAATGAACTGAAATGTGTTCCTTCCCCAAATCCCAATGTTGAAGCCTGACTCCCCAATGTGATGCTATCGGTGGGTGGAGTGTTTGGGAGGAGATAAGGCGAAGTCATCGAGCATGGGGGTAGCCCCCCCCCCCCCCCCCCCCCGTTTCCTCAGTGTGAGGTCACAAGGAGTCCGCTGTCTGTAACCCGGGAGAGGGCGCCCCCTGGAGCCTGAGCACGCTGACACCCTGATCGGGACGGCCAGCCTCCAGAACTGGTAGAAATACGTCCATGCTGTTTAAGCCGATCTATGGGGATTTACTGGAGCAGCCCAAGCTGACAAGGCAGTTCAGTGATGGACAAAAGTCAAAAGGGAAAGAGCCAGGATTCAAACCCATGACTGTTTCCAAAGCCTGCGAGCAAAGCCCTCGAAATACCCAGGGAACAGAATGATCTATTTCCTTACTCATCTTCCAGGGGTTTCAGACAAATCACACCCTTCAGCCCACGACCCTCCTTTGAGTAGGTAGATATCTGCGGCCCCTTGGGAAAGGACAAACCTGAGAGAGAGTGATGGTGACTTCCCATCCCAGCTCGAGGCTGGCAGATCATCGTTGGGCCCCTTTGTAAGAGGGGGAGCTGAGGTTTGAGTGTGTCCACACTGGGGTTTCCAGCACAGCTGGGGGACTTTTGAGGATGACAGACAGAAAATTCTAAGCTTAGGTGTTCCTGGGAGTCTAGGAAGGATGTCTCTGGTGAGATGTGACCTCTACAGAGAGAGACACCATGGGGCCTGGTCTCCTCCAACTTGAGGGAAAGGCTTGAGAACACCTTGGCACCAGTCAATGGAACCTCCACCCTCTTCCTGTCCTGCAACCTCTGAGTCACCATAGGCCTCCATGGCTTGAGGTCCCCAAAAGTCCTACACTGGAGGGAAGGCCAGCAGGCTAAGGAGCCACTCAACCACTTAGTTTGCTATGGCTGAATCCCCATCCCCGTCTTGGTCTTGCTCTCATATACACATGCACATACATATGCAAATCCCAATGCTTGGTTAATATTATTGCGAATTCTCAGGACCTGTCATCTTTCTCTTAGACACTGGTCTCTTGCCTGGGTCCTCGTTGGGATTTTCAGCCCCGTTGCTCAGGGCCAAGGCCAGAGGCACCATCTTCACATTTAAACACAGGGAAGCAAATTCTCGCTCTGCCACTCACCACACAGGTACTCTAGGCCAAGATCGTTTCTCGAAATGTCTGTGATTTGGTGATGACGATATCCCCTTCACCAGGGTCATGAGAATTAAATTAGACAAGGCAGGCCAAGTGGCCACTATAGTCACTGTGCCAGATCCTCCTGGATGGATATGGGTACCAACATGCTAGACGACAGGTGTACCTGCCTGAGGCTCAGCTTAATGGCAGGTGGGCCTCTGAACCGGCCTTCCAGCCCTGGGCTCTCAGTCTGGCCTCTGCCCAATGCAAGCTCCCACCCACGTCTCCTTCTCCAAGTGCCATTTGGAACCTCTGACCTGGCAGGAGTCTTTCCCAGGCTTCTGCAGGTTTCCTGCACAAATCATGTTGTCGTCGATCATGTGGTCATAGAGTCGGTGGGAGTTGCACAAGGTGTTGGCAATCAGCTTGACCTTGGCATCCAGGAGATGGCGGGAGCCTTCCCCTATGGGGTAGAGGAAAGAAGTCACCACTATGGGGATCCGGGTGACACTGCCCCACCAGAAGTTAGCATGGATAAGAAGATGGCCCCAGGTCTAAGCTGGGCTTAGGAGTCTCCTCTTTCAAGGACGGGAGCTCTTGGCCTCCCGGCTTCACCGTGGTTTTTTAGACCTTCCATGCTGTACTTATATCACAGTGGAACAGAGACATTTATTCCCTCTTCTGTCTTCCCAACTAATCCATCAGGTCAGAAGGGCAGGGATAGTGTCTTAAACCACTTTTTAAATTTCCTAGTGGAGGGCTGGCACACAGTAGATTCCTAATGACAGGTGCAGTGTCCTGGTTGCTCCATTAGATTACCCACTTCCCAGAGCAGATCCTCTGGTCTGTTCAGTGTGCTCTGGTCAGCACGGTGATATTGAAAGGTTTAGGTGCACGACAGTGATGATCCCCATGAAGACTGGTCTCCCGTTAACCCTAGATCTGATGATTAACCCGAAATCATCTTTCCCAAAAGCCTTCTGGCAAATTTGTGTATTACATTTCATTTTCTTCATGAATACAGGTCTATTTAAAGTGTTTCTTGCTTTCTATTATTAAGGACAAGATTTTGGGGAGGGAGAAATCTATTTTGAGTCTTTGAGAAAGACTTGAAACACGCTTCTGATGTTTATATGTTAGAAAATATAATCTTGTCAGCACACGAGGAAATTAATCATGTGGTTACTTTTTTAGATAAGACTCCATCCTAGAGACAAATCAATAGCTTGGTTTAAGAAAGTTTATAGAATGCCTACAATGTGGAGACACCTGAGCAAAGCACTCCAGGGGAGATAGGTGAACAAGAGCAGACCCTGCTCTCCAGGGGCTGACTTAGTGACTATCTCTATGGAACTCTACCAGCTCCTTTTATCATGATTCCAAACCTAGGAGGTAAGTGTGGTTGTGGAGGAACTAAAACTCAGCTGTCCAAGTGGAAAAGCCAACAACCTAACCCAAGTCTGTCTGACGTCAAACCCCTCTTGTTTATAATCTATCCTCTTTCCAATCTACCTAGGGAAGGAGAGAGATCTCCGTGGATACAGGATCAATACTTGATGGAGGTCAAGGTAGGATATGGGGACAGAGAGAAAGATCAAAGAAGGCTCCTTGGAAGTAATGCGATTTAACTAGAGCTTTAGCTATGAGGTAATCTCTTCTTTTGGTAATACATCTTCAACAGAACACTGATTTCAAGTTCAGAAGGGAGGTTGAGTTTGACCCCTTTCTTCTATGGTTAACACAACCCACCTTCATCTCAGGAGGGTGCACAGCCAGACTCACCTGTTTCTGTCACACCCCAGCCAGAGATGTGACACTCAGTCCCAGAGGGGAAAATGTTATCTGGCAAACATACAGTCTTCACGTATTTGGATTCCAAAGCACAGTGACCATCCACTGGCTTTAGCTTGAGCAAAGCTAGTAGGGAGGGAGAGAAAGAGGAAATGAATGATGATATCTTCTCTGTCATTAGCTTCATCTTGATCAGGAGGTAGACATAGCAAAGCCCCACTTCCAGTGCCTAACAAACGAATGCCTTGCTCCTTGGCCACTGCATTCTTTTAACTTCTCTCGGGGGAGGAGTCACTCTTCAGGCTGAGCATAATAAAAAAAAAATAGAGGAGTTTGAAATAGTTTATAACCCATTTTGTAAGGAACAAGCTTCAAGAAGGAAAAATAAGATATTGAGGAAAGAGAGAGTGTGACAGGTCCCAGGAATGGAGAATTGAGGTACACGCTGAGCAGCCAGCAGCTTAACATTGCCTTTACATCCAAGCACCTACCAGATGCCAGATGTACATGGGGACATATGCATGTCATGTCACTGAACACACAGGAAGCTGACTGTTGTACACCAGTGTATTCATTTTACAGAAGAGGAGCTGATGTCGGGAGGAATGAAGCCAGCTAGAGAGGGAGGGAGCTGGGATTCAAGGCTGAGTTCTTTGCACAATATAGCCTTGCTAGCACTTCTTCCCCTCATTTATCCATAACATCAACACAGACCCTTAAAACTAAAAGGCTCTGGAATAAATTCTCTACCTTATAGAGTCTGTGAGGGACCAAAAAGATAAAAGCACCTTCTAGGACCAAACCTCAACTTTCCATCAGTCATGAAATCTACCCAGGAACAAGACCAATAGGAGATCTGCCCTCAAGGAGACTTGCCAATGTCATTATGGGGAATCTCTTCTCTTTCATTATAGTGGGTGTACTTGAAGATCTTCTCCACTGCAAATCTCTGCTCATGGAATTCTGTCTTCTTCAGGTCCTGGTCCCCTAACACCACTTTCAGATGTTTGGTCTTTATGCTGCAAGGGAAGGTAAGATGGTCTGGTATTTGAGAGACTGAAGCTAAGCACTGGCTCTGCTCCCAGGTTGCTGGCTGACCTTGGACAAATGACCCAACCTTCTGCAGTCTTGATATCCTCATATAACTGTTGTCTTGCTCATAGAACCTTGCTGTGTGGTCCAAATAAGAAAATGTGAGGAAACACAGTCTCCAAACGCAAACTGTGATGTGTATCCCACATTTCCTGAGAGACCTCCCGTTCCCCCTGGGATTTGCTAAAGAGCAGTCAATTAACTTCTTGAACAACTATTCTCTGTGGAGGTTAATGTTTGTGTGTTTGAGGAATGCCAGAAGAATTTGCTTAATGACACTGGATAGGAAGACTTTCAAGGCTGCCACAAAAGCCTGGGCTACATGGGACCAGCTCTGACCATGAACTTGGGGAACTCAGGGGAAGTAGTGCTGGCTTCTTTAGGCCAAACAGGAGTCATGGCTGAAGACACACAAAACCAGGATGTTCATGGTAATGGCATCCGATAGGAGCATGCCGTTGTCTCTGTTCAGGGCAAGACTGGAGAGGATAAGGAAACAGGTCAATCTGGGTTCATATCTCATTTACCTACTCAGTTTACACATGACTTTACACAAGGTCTTAAACCTTCCCAAGACCCTGGGTCCTTGTTTACGAAATGAGAATAAATTTTTTCACTGCACAAATATTTTCTAAGGACAGGCACTGTATGAAGACCTGCACTAGGCATTGGGTATATTACAATAAATAAAAGTAAAAATCCCTGTCCTTTCTCAGCTGTCTTCCAGCAGATTGTGTTCAGGATTAACTGCCATAATGCATGTAATGTCCATGGTAAGCATTCTAGACATGGTAGCTCTTTTCCATCTGGTTTTAAGGAGCCACTCTTTTGCTCTTAGGGTTAGATCAGCCCCTCTGATCCTGCCAGAGTCACCAAAATGCTGATCTGATGGGAAGGGGAGAACACCCTCCAGAGACTCGAGTCTCTCTAGCCTCTGCTTTCAGTAGGCACCTACTCGGCACAGTGGGCAGCGGTAAGCACCCAGCAGGGGTGGATCAGCGCTCCCCCACAGAAGTGGCCCTGGGGCATGGAGGTAGCCAGTGGCAATGTGGTCTGCAGGGATGCCTGCCACGGGTGCTTGCCCGCTGTGCTCTTAAAGCCTCCATAGATCCTCTTGATCTTCTCCGTCATCCCAGTCCTCCCGCATGAGTCAAACCCTGGAAGCTTGGTCAGAGGCTCTGTGGGGCCTCCCTCTGGGTCAGCAATGTCTGTAGGACACAAGAAAGACAAATCACACCACTCACTTTCCTTCCAGAGCCTCAGAAGGAGGCTATCGGAGGTATGACTCCGAGTCCAGCAGCTGAGCAAGCTTCAGAGTTAAGAGACTGCACTGATGCATACCAGGCAGGCAGGTGGTAGGTGCACAATTAATATGTGTTAATACTTGGATTCCTATGAAGCAAGTCTATAGAATTAATGATAAAGGTGTTGCTTTTTACTTCTTATTCTGACATGTATACAAAAACTCGTGTGTAAATATGTAAATCCATCACTGGAAGAAGGGTTACTTGAGTTGATTTTTAAAGAATAGTTGGAGATGGACAAAATCAGACATATGTCAGTACTGGAGACAGAGCTGACCATGAAAGCAAAGGCACAGAATTGAAACTATCCAGGGAGGTAATCCCATCGACCAAGGTGCGAGGGTGCTACGTTCCCGACATGGTTAGAGAGGTGGGCCAGAGAGGACTGCCAGGAAGATCGTGAAGCTGGAATTCTGTCCGTGTCACATCCTGAGAGGCTATGGAGTCTCAGCCAATATTTGATCACCACTGTATACTGAAGACCTGGGATAATACTGGGCATATATCGAGAAATCCACAAGTATTTGCTGAGTACACTGACTGGGAGTGGAAACATGGAAACATGAGTTTATAATCGGATCACTGGCCTCAGTTTACAAAGGTATCCAGGCATGCTAGGCATCCTGAAAGGGGAGCAGAGGATTGGGCATTTGGGTTTCCACTGGGATGGCAATTGGTAAAACAGGTATGGTGGGTGGACAGTGTAGAAGAGATGGGGTGCAGGAACATCTATCTATTGACATGCAACCTCACCCTTACTAGGACTTCGGGACAACCATGGTCTTACCTAGGGCTGAGCAAGCTGAGATATCACAGTACTCCCATTTCACCTTTGCACCATTGGCTTTAATGAAACACCAGGGCTTTTTATCTCCATCTGGGTTTCTAAAATGAAAACACAAAATAATCCAAGGTTAAGGCTTGGTGAAGCCACTGAACCTCATCAAAGGACCTTTGGGTAAGAGAGTACCAAATTCTTACGTTCTCCCAGGGACCACTTTCCATTCCATTCTTCCAAAAGCTTAACAAACCCTGGCACATAGTGTTTTTGGCAAAACTTAACTTGCAGAGAAGAATCCCAATGATCAGAAAATAGTCGACAAGGCTTGTGCCAGATCCATGGGACATATCAAATTGTTTGTAGGCAAAGAAATGAGATCCCTGTTGAAGATTCTCCTTGGTCAGGAAAGTGAAATAGCCACAGACACATGGTAAAAGAAGAGCTCCTCTGCCCAGACTTCTAAATCCTGTGTGTGAGAATTCTCTGAGGAAGCCTACCATGGGCATCATGCTGAAGACCCTTCCAGGAAGGAAACAGCTCAAAGTGTGTGAAAGTGGGAGATAACTTGTATTTCATGCAAGGGAAATCCTCTGGCTTAATGGAACCAGTTTAAAGCCATACAAAAAAATTCCTCCCTTGTAAGCAGATGATATGCATCCTTGGTCTTGGTTAGAGCAGTGGAGGAAGCCATCAGAGGTGTCTGGAGACAGCAGAAGGGAAAGAAGGTAACTAGTTATCACCATGAATAGAAATGAGGTTGTCCTGATGTGGGAAAACCTGAGCATCCTTGTGGCAGAGATTGCAATGCTGACCAGACATTCCATTTTATCTTTTACTTTTCTCCCTTGAAGTGAGGCAGGATAAAGTATGACTATTTCTGTCCAATAAAATATATGTGCAGAGATGATGCATCCATTCTAGATTCAGGCAATAAAAAAAAAATGCTCTGTTTTCGAATCTCTCCTTGCCCTTCCTGAGTATTTGAGTAACTCTGTGGAGCTAAGATTCTCCCTCACTCCTCATTCCTCAGCCCACATGACACATGGAGCCACAGGGAAAATTAAACCCTGAGGTATTCAAGCCACTAGGATTTGGAAGCTTGTTACAGCAGCAAAACCTAGCCTATCCTGTGTAGGAAAACCTTCCCAGAAAGAAAGCTGATGAGTTTCAGTGTTCCACTCCCCAATTTCTAAGCTGGCTGAGGAACACTAGGAGCAGGGGAAATGGACAGAGAAACCCTTACACTGACCAGTGCCCAAGACTGCTCATGAAGAAGAATGTTAGTTTTACCTGCAGAAGTTGTGCTCCCCAATCCCATGGGTCTCAGCATCTTCCATAAACATGTTGTAATTCTCCTGCAAGAGGAGGTGGGAGTTCCAGTAAAGGCATGAGTGTTGGTTGACTGTCTTACTCACTTTCCCTCGGTAGGAGTAGCCATCACCAACGTAGCACTCATCAGGACCTTGGAAAGAGTAGGCAGGGACACTGGAATTGAGAGGGACTGGCATGTTCCTCCTGAAGAGGACCTGGCAGGTGCATCAAGTAGGGAGAGGATTGGGCCTGAATATTGATCACCCTGAGATTCCACCATGAATTCTAGAAAGAGAGTAGCTTGTATATCCCATGTTCAACCCATCTTAAAAACATGAAACACGGTGGTTGTGGGTAGATGGAACTTAATTCTTTAATTTTGGCTCATACAAGGGCTGGTGGCCTGTGGGTTGAGGCCTAGGGAGGCCCAGGTGTGCTTGACTGTCCTGCACTACATCCCAGTTTGTGACTTTATTTACACGGAGCCAGGCACACCCTATGCCCTTTGGTTGGAAGGCCAAGGCAATGTAGAGTTTGGGAATCTTGACGTGAACTCCATTCTGGGAACAAAACCCACGCATAAAAGGATCCCAAAGCCCTCCCTGTGGCCCAGAGTTTCTGTTGAAGAGGCGGTAGAGACCCATACCTATTTCACAGAATCTCCCCTTGAACTGGTCATGGCAGGTACAGGTAAACTTGGTTCTCCGACTATGCCGGGAGCAGGTGCCACCATTTTGGCAGGGATTTGGCCTGCACGCAGGAACTGCTGTGAACATAGGAAGTGGGGCCAGGAAGTCTCTTCAGAAGGAGTTGTAGCTACATCAGAGATGATGAGGAGATGTTGGTGGCACTCTTCTGGTGCCCATCTTTTCATAAAAGTTGGGTTACCACAGGGGAAAGACAGACCCACTGACACTCTAGTCAATGTACACACGAACCTTAAGAACGAACATAAGCAAATGTGGTTAAGTCAATATGATGGAGGCCATGCAAAGAAGAACACCTAAGTAGATGGGTCACCCAGTAAGGAACAAGGGGTATAGACTGAGCAGGAAACTGGGGGCCAGTCTGGGCTAGGTTGAAACCTGGCTTTGCCCTTCGATGGCTGTGTGACTGTAAGCAAGTTAGTTAACTTCTCTGAACTTCAGTTCCTTCATCTGTAAAGCTCTTCCTTGTGGCATTTTTGGAGGAATGTAAGAAAAAAACGTAAATCCCTTGGGACAATGCCTGACTCATAGCAGTGACTAAGTACAGATTTAATCCCCTACACAGCCCATTCCAGAAATAGACCAGGCTTACTTCCTGGAGGAAATGAGTTTCAAGATTATTCTTTTTGGATGGGAAGGAACACAGGTTAGTCAATTCCCCCCTAGATTCTCTAGGGGTGATGCATTTTATTTTTTTTGAGATTTTATTTTTAAGTAGTCTCTATGCCCAACATGGGGCTCGAACTCAGAGCCCCAAAATCAAGAGTCACGTGCTCTACTGACTGAGCCAACCAGGCGCCCTGGGATGATACATTTTTAAAAAGTCCTAGTTAAAAGGGCCATCTTGGATGCCATTAAAGCATCAGAGGTATCTGGACTTCCACACCATAGTTTGCAGACAACTCAGGCACAAGCCAGAGAAAAAACAGCAGAGAAGGGGCCTTCAGCACTTACCTGTGGAGCAGTTGGGTCCCCTGTAAGGGTGTTTACAGGCGCAGCGGTAATAGGGAGGATTCTGGGTAATGAGACATTCGCCCCGGTCACATGGGTTGTTCTTGCACTTGTTTTGCACTATGGGAGATCCATAGAGAAGTGAGTGACATGATTGGGGACACATTTTACTTACTGGGGTACCTGCACAATATGATGTTTGGGGGTGGGTGGGCAACAGAACGCATGCCCTTGTCTGTGGTCTGGAAACACCACCCTACTCCTGGACAATTAAAAAAAAATCCTTGGGTCATGAATGATTGCATCCCAGTTCCTTCCAGGGCTCATATTCTTTTTTTACTCTATTTTGATTTAAAAAAAAAACAACTTAATAATTTTTACGCCTTCCACAAACAAATAGAACTGCAATTTCAGTTTCTCTACTTTGTAGTTGATTTTATATTCTATTTACAATTTTGTCGTTCTTTGGGGAAGTTGAGGGATGAACCCAGATTTTATGTTAATGCCTGATACCCCAAACCATCCTGATACATTTATTGAAGTACTTACAGGATTGCAAATGGAAGGAAGGGGCGAAGAAGGCACAGAGAGAACAAGGCAATCATAAAACCCTATTTAAAGGTCCTCACTGGCCCCCTCACTCCAGTTAGATGGTGGCTAGATGAAATAGAACTATGTTCTCTTCAGGGGCGCACTTAGCCCATAAGAGTTCTATTCTCAGTATCTTATCACATAGCTTCATGTTATGCCGATAAGAGGTCACTGAAGTCAGACACAGTAAGGATGGTAGGAAGAAAGAGCATGGGGATGGGAGCCAGGCACCAGGGCTCTAATTTCTGCTCTTCTAACTAGCTATGTGACCATGAGCAAGTCCCCTGTATCTCTGGGCTCCCTTTCTCTAACTGGATTGGGCCTCATTTGCCTTCAGATTCTTCCTGCTCTCTCATTCGAGAACAGTATTTCTCTGTTGTAGTTAGTCTAAACACTCTAAACAACAAGTCCTGAGTGGAGGATACAGCTTGGTCAGAGTCCAGCTCTTATCTCCTCTTAGCCTCAGTGTTCTCATCTGTAGAATGGACATACCAGTCTATCCAACAGGCATGGGGAAGGATTCAATGAGATGCTGCTTGTTATCGTGCCGAGGAGTTCATTATGGAGGATACGAGATGTGTGGTTATTACCCTTTCCATGGAATCATTTAACCCTTTCTGCCCCCTAGAGCTGGAGGAGGAATAGCCTCTTATTCAACTCAGAGGGAAGAGGGAAGCCAGTGAAAGCACACTCACCGTTCTGACACCTGTTTCCAGAGAAAGGGGCCGGACAGCTGCACGTGAAGGTGTCGCCACTGACAAGGCAGTCCCCGCCATGTTCACAGGGGTTTGACAGGCACGGATCTATGAGGGCAGAAGTCAATGGTTGCGATTCACAGCCGGTGAGAAGCCTCCTGCTGGCCTATCAGACTGAAGCTTCCTGCCCAGAATGAGAGAGGGAATGCGTAGCCAGTGATTGGGGAAAGGGGGAAACATGAATTCCCCTTAAAGAGCAAGGAAAACGGCAGTCACAGGACCAGAGAGAGATTCAGGTTGGTAAGAGGACAGGCGAGAAGGAATCTCATTGAGTTTCTCATTGAGAAACTCCCCTTTTCCACCATCAGTGTTTTTCTCCTCCCAGTCTCGCTGGGAGTGCCACGGGGTCTGCCTCTGATGCTGAAGGCATTTCATAAGCCTGAAGACCTCCCCTACTCCCAGTGCCCGGGGGTGGAGGTCAGGAGTGGGGAAAGAAAACCCACCCCTAATGAAACACAAGCTTTCTGAACATCAGGAAAGAAGACCAAAGGCAAGAGGGTGACAGAAGAATTGGCGGCGAGGAGGAAATGACCCAGTGGCCTTCATCTTTCTTCAACTACTTGTTCAGTTAGATTTTGTCATATTTCATCTGTGCCTTTGGCTTTTCATGGTTGTCTGAATGGATCTTCCCTTGGGGAATTCTTTATCCTTCTGTTCACACACATTGTTCTTTGGTTCAGGAACTAGGATCCCTGGGCCCAGCTCTTGTTTTGATGGTCCCTTCTGATGTTCCCCTGATGCCCTGTATCTTGGCCCTGCCTTCCAGGCCACTTCGCACAGTTACAGTTTTTATTCCAGTGGCTAAGCGCATTCCACTCCTTCTCCTGGCTTCATCACGTGGTTTTGCTCGGGCCCCACTTCTCATTTTTCCTTCTGTCCCATTTCTTGGGTTAAGAAGCCACAAAAACAAAAACAGATGTAGAAGCACGTGTAAGAGCGTGCACGCGCGCACGCACGCGCACACACACACTAACAACTATGCAAAGCTTCCGAAGAGTGTGAAGAGAAAGAAAAACACAGCCCAAGGGGAAGGTGGGTTTCAATGCCAAATTTATGAAACCTACAATCTGATGCTGAATGCCAACCCAGCCTCTTCTGCATAATTAGGACCTTCCTGTATATCAAAGCTAGGAAGTGATTTTGAACATGTCTTTTAATCACCGTGTCTGGAGACCCAGATGATGATACACTAACTTGCTGTATGACCCTAGCGAAGTCAACACCACTCCTGGCCTCAGCTGCTTCCTCTGTCACTTGAAGGTAGGAGAAAGAATCTCTAGGAACCCCTCCCCCCCAGTTCTCCTAGTGTATGATTCGAACTGAAAAAAAGCCAGTCTAAGTCACTTACTCGATACCCATTCTCTGACGCCGGTCAGAGAGGAAAGAGAGGTGCTTGCGTACAGTCACACACAAACTCTCTTCTAGCAGTGCTCCCTCCTCCCAGGAGGGCCCCCAAAGAGTGTTGGAACCTACCATCCTCCATGTAGTACCAGTCAGGATTCTCCTGGTAGGCAGGAGCATTACTGCTGTTCTCTTCCTGGTTGTATTCCTCGTAGCTATTCTCGTAGTAGTCAGGGGTCCAGTCTGCAGAAGTAGGAAGAGAACAGAAGAAACCCTAATCATTCAACCCAAAGATTTCCAGATCCTGAAGGAGCACCCATGTGTCTTTCTAGCTCCTTGACTGATAGGGTGGCCAGAGGGGGTTGGGCGCCATGAGTTTTCATTGGGGTGAGTTATGACCCAGTAAGGCAATGTTAGCATTTGTCAGGGTCAAGAGCACCTGACTGGAAATGAGGAGAAGTCAAGATCTGACTTTCCACCGACTGTGATGTTGGACAAATTACTTGTATTCTCGGGGCCTCGGGTTGCTTATCTGTAAACAGTAGTAAGATGATTGGGGTCTAGAAGGTCTCCAAGGTCCTACACAAGATGTGCCCACGGTCAGACCCAATGGTGCCTGAGCACCTTGTTGGGCGGTTCTGTGAATTAACTTTCTCCCTGGGCCTTTATTAGTCGCCTTAGCTTACGAAGTCAAAGAAACTCATCACTTTTCCTCTTGGTCACGGCACCAAACTACTTTCCTTGTATCTCTAGCCTTGTTCTAACAGCTAGGATTTATTGAGCTGTTACTATGCACTGGGCCCTGCACCAAGCACCTGGACTAGGGCAGCTGATCCCCATAGAACCCCTAAATTGCATCAGCTTGATTGCATTCAGCTGGTCTCTTCCACTGCCTCCGTTAATTCACACTTATCCTTGGGGAAAGGGGTCCAACCTTCCCCATCACATACCCAGCCTGCTATGTAGGATTGGCCCAAGGACAGTCTAGAGAAGTTTCCTGGGTTTTGCCCAGGGAAAGACAGGACAGGGTGTGGCGCAGCCCCCAGTTGTCGACCTCATGCTAGTCAGTCCATCGGGAAGAGCAAGTGCCTGTGTAAGCCTAGGCTCTCTCTCCTCTGGGGACTTAGAGGGTGCTGGTAACTCTGTGGCTCATGGAGAGAAGTTTGGGATTTGAAGAAAGTTGGGCTGACTTCGCTCTCTCGGCTAGCAGGGGTGTGGCAAGGCGGCAACTTAAAGCTAGAAGGACAAGGTCCGGAGATGCATATGGTAATGAAGCAGGAGCAAATCCAGCTCGACTTGCAAAGGCGCTCCCAGCTCCCACCGATGGCTCCGAGCATGGCACTTTACCTCAGCCTGATTATCAACCGCATTATCTCCCTCTTCTCTCAGTCATTCCCTTCTAGTCTTTATCTCTTTGGCTTTTGAAAAATCGACTTTTGCACAATGGCTGTTTTATATTTCCCATTAAAATGGAACGATCTTTTTATTTCCTTTTTGAATACGCCAACTCTGGTTCCTTGCCAAAGTTTCACCTCATTTATCACAGTGTCAAGACTCCCTTTGCCTGCTCATTATTTCTCGTGAGCTGCTTTTCCCCACTATGAAAATGCTCCCAGAGGAGGCCACCTTTCCAGGGACGAGGATCTAGGTTGAAGATAAGGCCATTGTCTTCCTGGAGCAAATAAAGTTTCTTTCCATCTAGCACGATAAAGCGGAGAAAGAGAGTGAGAAAGTGGGTGGGGGGAGAAAAACCGTTTTTCAGAGTTTGACAAGAAAGATTTCAAACTGACATTTGGGAGAGACAATGGGCTGGTAATGAGCTGATTACATCACTTATTTATTTCTTTCTTGGTTTAGAGAATTTATTTTTGTTTTTCCAACAGGTGTGTGTAGATAAGTGCCTTCAGAGTGCTCCTGTAATTTCTCCTGTCCCACCCCCGGGCTGAAGGTCAGCTGGGCTAATCTTAGCTTGGCCATTAAGAATCATTCCCTTTGCTGATATTTGGAAATGGGGAAGGTTTTTACATAAATGGAATCGCGTAACTTTTCTAGGTGATGGGGGATGGCTGAAATGTCTGCTGGTGTATTTTAACTGGAATCCAGCCTTGTTAACAAGATCTGCTCAGCCTTCAGTGACACTAAAGAGGGAATGAGACATGTAGGCTTTGAGTCATACTTCTGCTAAACAAAGCAAAAAGTCCCTGCTCTTCCCCAGGGGGCCCAGGGCCCTTGGTTAAGATGGAGAGAAGCAACAGAGGCTCAGTGGCCCCATGTCACCAGAAGCCAGCCAGTTGGGAGTTCTGTGCGAGGAAAGGCACTGAGGCCCTCTGGGGCTCCTGCCCCATTTTTTCAGAGTGCTATATAGAAGCATGCCCTCCCTGGCAGGGGTTCTCCACCTCCAAACTTAAAGTTTATTTTGTCTTTTTTATGCTGTTGGCACTTAATCCCATTGTCTACATAAGGAAAGGGTGTTGTGCACCTACGATGGGCCAATATGACACCAGGTTCAGGAAGGCACTGGGAATAATGGAGAGATATACAGAAAAGAGCGGGATGCGGCCTCCAACGCAAGAATTTCTGGGCCAGGGTGAATGGGGGAGGAAAGCCAGCCAAGAAAGGAGATGGACAGGGAGTGGAGAGGCAGGGGAGCTAGATGTGGCCAAGTCTAGGTGAGGTTGCTTCACATTCTACGTTGGCAAGTTCAGACAGTATGAGCTAATCTGATGGGGGAAGACGGTCCCGACTCCCCACCCTTCCCTGTTACCTCATCTTTGGCAGTGAGACTTTATATCTCCTCCTACCAAGAGATGGAGTTGATTCCCCCACCCCTTGGGTCTAAACTGGCCTTGGGACTTGTGCTAGGAGGACAATGTGCCTGTTCCAAAGCTTGGGTCTCTAAAGTCTGGTGTACTTCCCCTCTCTCTCTCTTTTCTCTTGGGCCCCTGTGACTGCCCTGTCGTATAAGTCTAGCCTATTCTATAGAGGATAAGAGAATGTGTGGGCAACAGAAGGTCTAGCACTTCCAGTCAAGGCCTCCAACGTATAAGAGCCCAGCCGATTCATCAGCTGACTGTGGACACAAGAGGCAGCCCGGCCAACATCAGCCGAGCCTGTTCTAGACCAGAGGAACTGCCCGGCTGAACCCGGTCCAAATTGCCAACCCAAAGAATTGACACATTATTCTTATTCTAGTAAGAATACTCATGGTTGAAGGCACTAAATTAAGGGTAGTATACTCTGTAGTAATAATGAATGAACACACAGGGATTGATTGATCCAGGGTTGCCAGTGGGATAAGAATTTTAGAAACTCCAGCATTCCTCAGCAGCCTTGTAGAATGTTAGGTTTCATGGCTGGCACTCAGATGGTTTATTATTCAACTTTGTCTATCTGATTGTCCCTCCAAGTAGGCAGTTGGTGTCTTAAGAGCGAGGGCCTTGTCTATTCCTCAGACCCAGCACAGAGCCCTATATTCAGTTAATGGCTGTGTTCGACAAGTGAGTTTTTCCCTCAATGGTGGGACCTCGCTTCCTTCTGACTGGCCAGCACACAGCAGGCACGGAGCTCGGCCAGCAAAGTTGGTATCTGCTTGGAACAGAGGAAACAGGGAACTTAGGAGAGAAACTATGTGAGATTCGGGTCAGAGCTATTTGGTGAAGAAGATGCCTGATGGGCTCTGTAGAGTCTAGAAATTTGTCCAAGCGCTTTCCTGCCTGGAGAAATGTTACGGTCTGCCATGGAATTTGCTTTCATTGCTGGACTGGAGAAGAACACTCCAGGACCGAATACAGATTTTTGGAGACGTTCTCTAGACTGTAGAAAAGGAGAATGCTTCAGGTTTAGGATGGAGCTGCTGTTGGGAGCATCTTATACGAGGCATCAAAAGAAATCCTTGTGGATTTGTCTAGTTATCAGAGTCTGTTTTTAGAACTTACCAGGAAGGATGGTGAGAGTATCCTGAACTTCCTCAAATCATCCAGATAACTGGTTATTATCTATGTCCCGGACACTATACTAAATAAATGTGGTGGTGGAGATAGGAGGACGTGGCGTCACAAGCCAGGTCTACCTCATGCCAAATCTGGTTTGCTTTTCTATTGGCCCAGGAGCCTCTTGTGGGTTTGTGTTTCAGGAAACTCCATGGGTTTCAGCTTCCAGGAAGTAACACACGTCGAGAAATCTTTTTTAGCACACGCTCCAAGTCCCTCCACCGGGATTAGCGTGGTCTGGACCCAGGGTCTCTCGGAAAAAGCTCTGCATTTGTGCGATGGGGATTCTGCAGCTGCTTGGTTAAGGAGCTTGCCAGATGTGCAGAACGGAATAAAAATCTCCGGAATGCTGTCCCTGTTGGCGTCATCCATCACCGTGGCACAGACGGGTCCTCCGAGGGCCTCCCCCAAGCCCCAGCCCTGTTGGCCCGTATTTGACGCTTCCCATCTAGCTGACAGGGCAAGCTCAGCCGAGACCCTCACTGGCAGGCGGCAGGACAGCTGATGGATGGGCTTAGCTTGTGTTGCTGGGCAGAGCCCAGCCAGCTTTGAAGAGGCATTTCCGCAGGCCCGTTGGCTGTCACGGCACCTGCTCTGGGGAGATGAGCAGAGTCTGTGCTGTTTGATGGCCCCCTCCTCTGCCACCACGGGGGACTGTGGCCCAGGCGCCTTCTGCTCCTGCCAAACCCTCGCCATGTGCTGTGTCCAGCAAGACCAGCTACAGAAGCCGCTTGCCTGTGGACACTGGCATGGTGTTTCCTTGGCCATGCTGCTCTCTAAAGCCAGCTGGGATCTGACAAATTCCATCAAAGCACCACCCCCATGTGCAATTAGAGCAGACACTAACAGGGGCATTTTTAAAACCTAACCTGCTCTGTAGAAAGGCCTGGCTACACATCTCACCCTGCTCCCTAGCCAGAGGTCGACAGAGCACCTCGAGACGGACTTGGGAGCCCGGGGATGGTGGGCTCCAGGGTCCCTTCATCTACTCACCAAACGGACAGAAGCTATTGACAGAGTTCTTCTAGAGCCTAGAATTTCAGAAGGTTAAATCCAGCACTCTCCACTCCCTCCTAAGCAGCCTGTGTTTAAAGATGGCCAGTGATGGAGAACTTACTACCTCCCAGGAGCCCAACAGCCCATTCAGATTTTTTTGATGACTTTGATGGTGAGGAAGTTCTCCTGCTTGTAGACCAAATCTGATCCTATCACTTCTAATCTCTTTCATTAAAGCTAAAAGCCTTGTGAACACAGAGATTGAATCCTCCCTTTCCTATGATCTATGTTTAGTGGGGCCACTGCTTCTAGTTTTTCACGTTCACTGCACAACCTCAGTACCAGAGTGTCAGAAACTCATGGTCACTGTAGATGTCTTCTGCAATTTTCTGGAAGACGGCAATACTGTGTCTTGGGGTAAAGACACCTCTTAATTCTCAAAGTTGACCTCATGGACTAGGGGTGGGTCTGCTTTTCAAATCCTTGAAGAGAATGAGGTCTTTGGACTCCTCTATGCTCCTCACCCACTGTGTGACCCTGCAGTTCTGGAGCTCCATCTGTCTGACACCTGGTACCTGAGTGGTGTGTGCTGAAGGCCGCAGAGGGGGCAGCTCTCCCAGTCCTTTGGCTTTGGACCCCCCGAACTCCACATGTGGGTGCTGATGTGGGCAGCTGGGGGAGCCCCCTGAAACACAATTCCTCCAAGAACTAAATTATATGTTGTTGAGTAGGACAGTCTCCTTTGCACTGGGGAAAAACATGGACCCTTTCAAAAGCCACATGCCATGCTCAATTCCACAAACATCCTCTGAGCATAAAGATCGGACATCATCTGTCTTGAGCCAGCCACAGCTTTGCTGCAGGAGAATATTGACTGTCACATGGATTTTGACCCACTTGTCCCCACCTTGGTTCCAAATAAGCCCTTGACCCAAAGTTCAGACATGACTGCCATCTCCATGTGCTGTCTCCTTGGCTCTGGTCCTCTGTGGGTGACCAGCACAGGTCACCGCCAGTGGGAATGCCAGTCTCCGCCCTGATGGGAGTTTTGTGTAGCATTTTCTCCCTTCGGTCTTGGAGCAGAGAAGGGAGACTTGGGCCCACAGTCAAAGACTAAGATTGGATGATGGCAGAAGGAGCAGCTCTGTTTGGCTTAGGCACAGCTGAGGGCACCGGGCAGTGGGTCGTTGTTGGGGCTGCTGCTGGGAGGCCGCCACAGGGGCAGGTCAGCCTGGGGACTGCCTTCTTGGCACAGCACAGAGGACCTGGCTCCCCACCCAAGGGTGGAGTGAGTTGGGGCCAAGGGTGGGCCTGCAGGGAACCAGTAAGTGCCCAATGCCACCCTGGATTTGTGTTGGCCTTTTCATCTCATCACATCACTAATGGGCTGTGTGACCTGTAGCCTCCCCTCCCAGGACCTTGATTTCCTTCTCTGTAAAATGAAGAGATTTCACTGTACCAGCAACTTTTCCCTTGGGATCCTGAGACGGGGGACTGGGGGTATCCATGGGCAACTCAGAATTGAATAAAGCATGGTGTTTGTGCACAGAGACACAAATACCGGGAGTGCATTTTTCTGGGAAATTTCTCTAAAGGGGTCTACAACACTTCTGAATCATTTGAACCCTGAGCTTGTGAAAGCACTTACATACGTGGGTCCCTTTCTTCCATCCCAGAACCAGCCTGTAGTTTGTGAGGAGCCCCAGGGCGATCCACACACTCACCTGGGTCTGGGTCTAGGAGTGAAGACATCAGGGAGAACTGAAAAAAACAAAAACACACAGGGCTGAGCAAGGTCGAGTCAGCTGACTGGCTGGGTGCCTCCCTGACTTATGGAGCTTGTGCTCACCTGCTCTCATGCTGGGGCCTGGCCCAGGTATGGATAATCTGTCAGTGATAGGGACTAGCATGGATTGAGCACCTCCTGTCTGCCTGATTGTGCATTGTTGCATCTCATCTTATAAGAGCCCTCTGAAGAGGCTTTTGTCAGCGCGTTGACAGGTGAGAAATTTGAGGCTCAGAGGTCACACAGTTGTGATAGAGTTCAGATTCACACTCAAGTCTAGGTGATGGTCTTGGTTGACAGCTCCTTGGGCTGGGGATGGACAGATGCTTAAAACTCTCCAGTGGCTTCCCATTGTTCTTGGAATAAAATACAAACACCTGCCACAACTTATAAACCTCCTTCCATACCCTTCCCTTCCACTGACCCTTACTAATCTCCAGCCACACATGGGTTCCAACTAGCACTAGCCAAGCTCCCCTCACCCCCGGGCCTTTGCACTTGCTCTTCCTTCTGCCTGGAAAGCTGTCTCCATGACCATCACTAGGTCCCAGCTTAAATGTCATCTTCTCAAGGAGGCCTTCCCCAACTCCCCTATGGGTATGACCCCTCCCCCATTGTTTCATCACTATATCCATTTATTTGCCCCATAGTTCTTATTGCGACACATAGTTTACATCTGCTTATCTGCACGCTATCTGTTTCTCACATTGGCTCTGTCCTCCAGAAAGGCAAAGATCTTGTCTGTTTCATCACTGATGTATTACCCCATACTGAGCATAGTGCTCGGCGCACAGCATCCTCAAAGAGTTTTTGCTGAATAAATAAATAGTGTTATGAACAGTTCCTTCTGCAGTACTTACCGGAAAAAGAAAGCTTTACTCATTTAATAGCTGGGATATTTGCTTTTACTTAATTCAAGGGTCAGCAAACTAAGGCCCCTGGGGCCAAACCCGGAAATGTGGCTTTACAAATTGAATTTGATTGGGACACAGCCATGCCTGTTTTTAAGTATTCTTTGAAACCTCTGTTGTGCTACACCGCCGAAGTCGTGACAGAGACCAGACAGCCCCAAATATTTCCTATCTGGCAGTTTACAAAGTTTGCTGACCTCCTATTTAGAAAAAGAAGTTTCTAGCCCCTGACAGGTCTCCCTTTGGGTCTTAGCCACCAAAAAGCTGTGGTCAATGTGGTCATCTTCCCAGTACCCACATCAACCTTCCTCTCCCCGCAGTGGCAGTTTTGATTTTCTGTTTTACTGTCAGCCTCTTTAACCATTTTGGGAATTAGGCAGATGGACAATAAATTAGAAAAGACAGGAAAAAGAAAGAATGCGTCCTGATGGGACGTACCGAGCACACAACATCAACAAGTGGGATTCTTGACAAAAATGCTTATCCTGTGTCTGTCCATGAGGAATATGACAGGTGCAGACAGAGGCCATTCAACAAAACAACCAGCTTCGACCCTACAAAAATGTCAGTGTGTGTCATGAAAGACTAGGAAGATGGGAAGGCTGTGGGTTTTTTTTTTTTAATGAGACTAAAGAGACCTGACAACCAAATGCAGGGAGTGATCCTTGATTTAAAAAAGAAAAAAGCTATAAAAGTCATTATTGGGGCAACCGGGAAACCCAAATATAAACTCATATTAAAGAATATTAGTGTATCAACGTGGAACTTCTCGAGAATGATAATGGCATTGTGGCTATATCTATATTCACGTTCAGTGTGCTGTTCCTTCCACCCTCTGTAGACTTGACAACATCTACCACACACAGTTGAGGAGGGAGGTAGATGCAGAGAGCTGAGGCCGTCTGCTCTCTGGACGATGCCTGTCCCCGTTTAATTGCCTCACGGCCGCCTGGCTTGGTTTCTGCAAAGAATGAGACAAAGGCTGGGCATTTTGTTTGGGAAGGGGGTTCCGAGTGGGGAGCCTGAGAGAGGAAGGGTGAGTTTGGGTCTCAGGGGGTATTCCTGAGCTTGGGGTCTTGAACAGGGAGCATCTAATGTTGACCCCTCCAGGCTTGAGGGGCAGGATGGTGCCAAAAGAGGGGTATGAGACAGCCCCAGATGCCAGCATTACCCCACCTGCCAATTCTGCCTTGATCCTGTCCCTTGCCCCGCCTCAGCTTCTTCCCTCCACGGAGCTTGTCCGGAGCTTGTCTACCTGTATTTGCCCAGCCCAGAGGCGGTGCCACCTGAATTCTCCCATATAAACTGCCGTGCCTGTTCACTGTCAGCCCGAGAAGTGGGCAGGACAGAAGGGAGGGCTTGGAGGAACAGACTTTCTCGGCGCCCAGAGGAAAAGGCCCTCTGACACCTGTGCCTGGGCCAGAGCCCCAGATCCTGGCTCCGACCTGGACCAGGAGGGCTGGCCAGGTGCTGCGCCGCCCACGGCCAGCAGGTGGCAGACGTGCCCTTTCCAGGAGCAGGTGCGGGCGCTTTGAGGGAAATGGAACAAAAAGAAAGCTGGATCTTTCCTGGCTAGGGGCCCTGAGGATCCCACTGGGTCTCACGGAGTTGGAAGCTGCTGCCACCCAGCTGTGCAGCCTGGGCTGCGTGTCAGGGGGTGCCAGGGATCCGAAGCTGGCCCACTCGTTTTGTGGGCCCTCGAGCAGAGGCTGCAGTGAAACATAGAAACGGGGCGCCCCGGCACAGGCTGGGTAACTGGGGCCCCAGGTGGGAAAGGCCGGGCCACTGGCCATTGTTTATGCTGGATGTCTGGATCCTGAAACTAACCTGGGTGGGAGGGCGGCCAGGGGACTGAGTGGGCACAATATTTGCCTCTTTTCATCCCATTATGGCATTCCATTTTTCCACGGTGACAGGGAAATGAAACAACTCCTAATCCTGGGGTGGGAAATCCAAGGAGGAAGACCCCTAAAGCAAAATAATTAAGAAGCAAGAGGAGACAACCGTGGTCTCAGTCGACGTGTGTTGACAGGGTGCCAAGCGATGTATGCGCATTTGGTCTCACTTGCTGTACACAATCCTGGATCATTGAGGTTCTATAATTATGCCCATTTTAGAGGCGAGCAAACAGATGTGCAGAGATTAAGCTGCCCAGAGGAACTGGCTGGCCCGCTGCTGCAGCCGGGATGGAACAGGGCCGGCCGGCCGTCAGAGGCCTCCGACTTAACCTCCATTATGACGGGGGATGAGGACGCCATGGCAGGCATTTGCTGGGAAGGAAGAATGAAGAAGGAAACAGAAGAGCTACCTAATTCTGAGAGAGGCAGGGCGTGGAACTGGGTGATGAGATCAGACCCCTGTCCTTGGAAAGCTTTATGAAAGGCCTGTTCAGACTAGCCCAGGCCTGGCAGGACACAGAGAGGGCCAATGGGCACCAGTGACAGCTGCTGAAGGTACAAAAGTCAGCTCCAGCCTCGCCGGTCCACTGTGGCTAATGCATCTCGCGCACATCTCCACCCAGATCGAGGGCCATGCCAGCTTCTTCCACCACTTGTATTCCTCGTCTCCATGGGGCTAAAATAGCAGCTTCTAGTGTCTTCTAGGCTAAGGTTGGTCCATGGGAAAGACAGAGAGGGCAGAGAGAAAGATACTGTCCCTGAGTCTTACTGATTCAAGGTGCAATCTCCTCGGGGGTGAGGAGCATTGAAGTCTAATAGGCTTTGTCCTCTCTTTAATATAGTTTAATCTTTTTCTAGACTATTTCAATTCTGGTTCTTCCCCTACCTTTCAGAACTCTAGATCTTTTGGAAAACAAACAAAAAGGCAGAGGCTAAAACCCTAAGTCGATGAATTCCAAGCTTGGGAAGCAGAAGATGGGAGATGGGGAGCTAGACCTGTCCCTTGGGGCCAGAAGCTTGGCTTGGTGTGAACCAAGAACAGAAAAACCTTTTCCCTGGTAGGAAAAAAATGGGGACCCTAATCCCACCAGCCCTTCCTCCTTGGATGTTCTACCATGACCTGGTGGTAGATCAACGAGGAAGAATTGCGTTTTTTCCCCGGGGGCAGCTGGGTGGGAGAGAAGTCTGCCTTGTGGCCAGGTGAAGCCACAGCCTTGGGACTGGAAGGTGAGCCAGAGACAGGAGTGCACAGTTCAGCAGGCCAGTCCTCACTGTTGGACAAAGAGCTCAAGGTCAGGGTGAGAGGTGGCAGTAACAGAGGGCAAAGGTTGCTAGGATTCTGGTCACTGTCCCAACTATTGCCCCATACCACCCCCACACTGGGACTCCTGCTCCAGACAAGCTAGGTGATGAAATTAACAGTTGTGCAAAGCCACTTACACCTTTTCAAAAAAAAAATTGTAATAAAATACACATAACCCAGTACTTTTTAACTTGAACCGTTTGTAAGTGGGCTATTCAGTGACATTAGCCACATTTTCGTTGTCCATAACCGTCCCTGCTCTCTTTACCCAAAACTTTCTCATCATCCTCAGCAGAAAGTCTGCAGTCACTAGACAACAACACTTTCCTCCCTGCCCACAGCCCACCTGTGTTCTCTTTTCTGTCTCTAGATTTGCCTACTCTAGGTACTGCATATGTGTGGAATCCCAGTGTCTGTCCTTCTGTGACTGGATTTGTTTCACAAGGAATAATGTTCTCGAGGTTCATGTTGGTAGCGTATATCCAAATTTCATTCCTTCAAAGGCAGAGTCGGATCCATTGTATATCCATTTTGTTTATCTCTTCATGTGTTGAGGAACACATGGGTTGTTTACATCTTTGGCTATGGTGAGTACTAGCGTCCAAATAGTGTCCAGTTCCTGCTTTCCATCCTTTTGGGTTATACCTAGGAATGGAATTTTCTGGGTTCTAGGATAGTTCTATGTTTACCTTTCTGAGGAACCACCATCCTGTTTTCCACGGCAGCTGTGCCATTTTACATTCCCACCAGCCACGCGTGAGGGCTCCAATTTCTCCACATCCTCACTGACCCTGGTTACTTTCCATTTTTAAAAAAGCTCTAGCCATCCTAATAGGTGTCAAAGGGGTGCCACTTGGTTCTTTTTTCTTTCTTCCTTCTTTTTTTTTTTTTTTATGGTCACAAGGAATCTTGCCTTTCTTGCTTTAGCCCAGAAGCTGCACGACGCTCTCTCAAGACCGCAGGTTCATTGTGGCTTTGCTTTAATCTGAAGCCCCAGGCAAGGAGGCAAGGCTCTAAGAGGGAGGGAAAATAGCGAGGCCAAAGAAGAAAGCCCTTCCCAGTTGTCTGGGTGGGTGGTTTCCTTCTTGGGAGCCTGAGCGAAGCAGGACCATAGTGACCAGCGAGCGAGCACTGTGGAGAGGAGCGGGTCTAGAGCTTTCTTGTACGGAGGAGGAAGCTAAGGCCTGGGGTGTATGTGAGTGTGAAGTATTCCTCTAAGGACCTGAGCTGACTGGGGCAGGGGAGGGACTCAAGACCTGACTGCCTTTTTCTGAAGTCAGTCTCCTGTGCCTGGCTCAGAGGCGCTCTGTATAGCTTCTCTGCTTTCAAGCTCAGAGTTGTAGAGCCCACCGACCCCCCCCCCCCCCCCCCCC